>BPLQ01005811.1:0-305021 GCA_021605075.1 Caerostris darwini | reverse complement strand
TTTGCGCATACTAATTTGCATGGACATCGTTCGAATGGCATATAAAATGAAATGCTGCAGCACCATCTGGTGGCAAGTAACAATAAAGGGGATAGGGCGAACCTATTTTCCATACTTGATTACATATTATTACAAATTTTCATAACGATTGGCTGAGCGATATAGAAGTTGATATACTAGTGCAAAAATTTCAGTTTCTGCAATAAGAAATTCAAATCACTGTTAAATAGCCCGAACTTTATTGGTGATAACATGAAGAAATCGGAATGGCAAATGTATCTGTGTCCTGGAGGATATACTGATAGGAATTATATGTCCATTTATCTTAAAAATATAAATGGTTTCCCAACTGGTCAAGAAATAAGTTATGAATTTCAATTGATTGATTTTAATGACTCTCTTAAATCAGGGAGTTTTTTATTTGCTGAAAATGACAAACTACACGGTATTAGAATATATTTCAGAAGTGACGCAATCGGCGCGAATTACGGAGACAGAGTTGGCTCTCTACCTCCTGATAACCTCACACTGCTTTGAAGGTTGTGGTATAGAAACACTGAGATTGTAGAATCCGCACATTGCGTCGCCAGGACGCGGATGGGTGTTGAACGAATGTGCTTCGTTTGGAATCTGAAGGAATTCAATTGTAAGTAAAATCTCCCAAAAATATATTTTTGTGTCAATATGAAAGTTTAAGATTTTACATCTTGCTATATTATGGCTTACATACTTACTTTTGCAACCAACAATCAATATTTTCAAAAAATGGACGGAGCCGTCTGTTCAACAGATATTCATAGTATACTAAAGGTTGACCTGAATATTCAATGTACTAAGCCTTGTTGTTGTTCTAATGCAGCTGACAATACAGAGACAGTTAATCTTTATGCCATAACCAAGTCTGTATCGTTGTTACTCATTTAGCACTACACAAGGGGCACGTGTAGCTTGAAGATATGCTACAGACGCGAGTAACACTACCCCTACAACGCTCTACGATCCTATGAGATCAGGACCAACGGTTTCAATTGGATTCCGAATCCAATGTAAACATCCATGGCACCTCCAGGACTCGAACCCGAAACCAGTGGTACCGAGCGTCAGACACTCCGCCCACCTTCTATTTTTATATTTTTTTGCTCATTACATATATATATTTTTATTTTTAAATGTTTCAATTGCTTTTATTTTTATTTTTTAACTTACTGTTATTTTATTTCAATTACATGTTTTATTTTATTTTAATTATATGTGACATAATATTTCTAAAGCAGGGGTGGCTAACCCAAATGACCTTGCGGGCCACTTTAGAAATGCATCATAACTCCGGGGCCGCATACAAAATTATATATCCAAATATTAGATTTAGATCCACTGTAGACATTTTTTTTGGAATGAAAAATTAATACATAATGAGCTATTATTTTTGTACTTACTATTATTCTTGCATGTAAACATAGATAATTTAATAATAACGATACTAAATGCACATTGTGAAGAAATATATAACACTAAAAATGAAATATAAAAAAATGCATAAATATAAACGAAATAAAAAAAAAAATCATTAAAATATATTTATTTCACTAGTACGATATTTGTTTCTCAACCCTTTCACTTAGCTTTTGAAAATCGAATGTCAATTTGGGTAGTTGCACATCATAATGGGTATTGCGTCCGCTATGTTTGAGCTAGTTTTGTGGTCAGTTTCAGTTTCGAAAAAGCGATTCGCATGTGTAAGTTGAACCAAAAGCTTTAACATGTTCAACTAAGAGTCTGGCTTGTTCTGGTATAAACAATCAACTGTGTGTATCTAGGGGTGGTCACTGCATTACTGAGGTCAGTTAAAGTGAAATATAGAATCTCTTAGATGCGTCAAAATGCTCGCGCATCATTAGTTCGCATAATATAATTTAATTATTTTGCGAACTCATAAATAAAACAGGCAATATCTGTCCTATATTCGCAAGAATATTATTTTAAAATCAAATTTTTTCCTCATAATTTCGGCAGTTAATTTTTGAATATAGGGATGCACACATAATGTATTTTTTAATACATTGTTTTTCACTACTTCGGCTATTATAAAATAAATATATTTTGTAAAAGTGTGATAAATCCCACGGGCCGGAAAAAATGTGCAAGGCGGGCTGCGGGTTGGAAACCCCTAGTCTATGATTACCTCCAGCAGCATCTCAATAAAATCGGTGTCATTTTAAAAGAACAAAATATAGTGCAAAATATCTTCTGCAAGAGTAAAAATATTTTGCTCTTATTATTATATAGGGCATTAAATTTTTAAATAAGGATATTAAAAATATTTTAATTTTTATAGTTTAATATACTAGTTTAAATATTTTAATTTATATAGACTATTGTTCAGTGGAAGTGTGTTAAGCTAACATACAAGATAATGCGAATATGATTGCTGGTGTATAAGAATCATTGTTTGAAAAAAATGAAGACTTTTTGATTTTGTGAATGAATGTTTTGTCTCTAATAATATATCTTTACTTGATCCAATCATTGAAATATTCAAAATAAACTCTAGATAAAAACAATAAAGTGTTTCAATCAGACTGTTTTATTTTATACGGCAAGTTGTAAAAAATTTAAAAAAAATATTTTTTTTAATATTTTTCAAAAAATATTTTTCAAAATCTATGTAATGCAGACAAATTTACTACGAGTCTAAATCACATGCAAAAAACGTTTGCAAAATTAATTTATTCTAAAATTTTTTTAAAAATTATTTTCAAATTAAAAAAAATATAATCGTAATTAATAAGTCATACTATTTTAAGTGAAATAACTTTGACGTTCTTTTCGTGTTGAAAATTTTATTAATTCTATTTTTTTTATTAGAATTATAAATCTCACGTACCGGCAAAATATTCAGGCTGGGCCGCGGGATGGCCACCCCTGACCTAAAGCAACGCTTCGCCAACCAAAATACATTCTTTAAACCACCAAGAACTCAATATAAAAAAAAATTATTATTATCTTAAATATACCATTCATAACTTTTTATCAGTGGCGTCAAAGCAAAAGAATAAAGATTGGTTTCAGTTGCACTTTGAAATGTTTACAGAAACTGTCTGCTGCCGATAAGTTTAGTTTCGCATATTTTTTATTTCATGCAGATTACGAACAAGGTCAGGCGTCATTTGCGCGTTCATTTCCTCCTGAGCTGGTACGCTTTCCGTTCGCATCTCTTGAACTGTGTTCGATTTAATATATATATATATAGAATTATATATTATTCTTATGGAGAAAAGTGAACTCAGAGAATTTATATTTACTTGGGTGATAGAAAATTTCAGTTTCAGCAATAAGAAATTCAAAGAGAGATTGATAAGCCCGAAGTTTATTGCAGGTAACATGAAGAAATGTGAATGGTACATATATCTGTATCCTGGAGGATATCATGATAGGAAATATATGTCCGTTTATCTAATAAGTATAAATAGTAACCCAATTGGCCAAGAAATAGGTTATAAATTTCAATTGATTGGTTTTAATGACTCTATTAAATCAGATAGTTATTCATTTGCTGGAAAGAACAATATACACGGTTTTGCAACATATTTCAGAAATGACGCAATCGGCCTGAATTGCGGAGACAGAGATGGCTCTCTACCTCATGATACCCTCACATTGCGTTGCAGGTTGTGGTATGCAAATACTGAGAATGTAGAATCCGCACATTGCGTCGCCAGGACACGGATGGGTGTTGAAAGAATATGCTTTGTTTGGAATCTGAAAGAATTCAGTAATCTTCAACAGGATCTGAAGAAAACTTATACCATTCCCCCAACATCGCGCATAGAAAGTCCACTGAAATCGCTGAGTATCTTCTGGGATTGTAAAACTTATCCTAACGATGAAATGACTGCACAAATTGAGCTGAAGACATACAGATACACTGTGCTCACATGTAAATTATCAGTTATAGGTGCTAAAGGAAAACCCATACAACTCGTGAAAAATGGATACTCTTTTGATTGTGACGAGCAAGAACGGATTTTGACACTGCCACCATTATTTTCCAGGATGCAATTGATGGCAAAGAAAGATATATACGTAAACAATGATGTATTGTCCCTGATGTGTGAATTTGCTGTCTCCACAACTATTGAGTCACATAAAATAGAGGAAACGTACATCGGTCCAAAAAGCCATCATTCACTTGGCAAGGATATCCATATTGTGAATTGCCCTCATTTCGATAATGTCTTGGTGGCATCCGTGGGTGGTCTGAAGTGCGATTTGGAGTCCTTATACACTGAAGGTATCAATTGCGATGTGAATCTCCGCATTGAAAGTGAAGTATTTCCCGGTCACAAAGCTATTTTGAGTGCGAGGTCTCCTGTATTCAGAGCTATGTTTGCTCATGATATGAAAGAAAACATAAAGTGGATTTGTCGATATCGAAGACATGGATTCGATGACATTGCGTCTAATGTTGACGTACATGTACACCGATTCTTTGGAAAGTCTGAATATGGAAAATGTTCAAAATCTGTACATCGCTGCTGATAGGTACGAATTGTCGTCTTTGAAAGAGCTGTGCTCCTCTTACATGCTAAAACACATCACTGCAACAGGTGCTTGCGAGATTTTGGCTTTAGCAGATATGATTAAGGATCTAGATTTCAAAAAGTCAGTTCAAGATTTTATTTTGCTTCATGATGATGAAATATTCAGTTCAAGTGCTTGGAAAACTTTTACAGAAAGTCATCTGAAATTATCAGCAGAAACAATGCTTCTGAAATACTCAAAAGAATGAATAATTAATTACTAATATAGCAGTTGTTTCTAAATCAAGAATCTTGAAATTCATAATGATCAAAAATCATTATGAATATTAGGTGCATGATAAACTTTTATGGAAAGAAAATTTCATTAGTAGTTGTAAGTATAATGAAAATAATGATTAATGGATAAAACAACAATTTTCAGTTAAGTACAATTGATTATTTCTTTATTATTAAAATATTTTTTAATTACCATTAACAAGCAATTGCTTATAATTGTACTAAATATGTGTGTATATATTTTTCTATTTTTATTGTGTTGGAAACATTATTGAAAAAAATGTAATCTAAAATTTATCTGTTTTTATATTATGCTTAGGCTAATGACAGTTGATGGACCTTTAATGTATAAGTAATATTTTAGTAAAATTCAATTCATAACTGAAGTAAAATTAATTATTTTATATTTGAATTTTTCATTTCATATTTAAGGGTTTGATTTGTAACAGTATTAATTTTATTTTCATGGACATTTATAAATGTTTATGGTTTGAAAAAATTGCAATTTTTAATTTCTTTTTTGTTAATCAACTAATTTACATTTTTGTCAACAAATTTTTTATCATAAAATTATTTTCTGATTATCTGATTCATGTTACTAAACTAAAGAATAAACATATTTTATTTATCATATCCTTTTAACTGCAAATCAAATTTTTCAATATTTATGTGATTCTAACAGTAAAATATTTAATTTAAAGTAATTTTATATCACTGCGAACTTCATGACTATCATGTCAAGAAATTTTACTAATTGATATAAGAAATACTTTAGAAAATAAAAATAAAAATGTAGTTTAGCACTTAAATAAAAATTTCACTATCATACTTTTTTAGCTATTTAGTTTGTGATATTTGATAAAAAAAATATTATCAAAAGCGATTGATTATTATCAAATTTGTGTTTTTAAATAAAATATTTTTAATTTATTGATATTGCTGTATTTTATATAAAACATACCCGAGTGTTTATTGCAACTCATTATAACTAAATTAGCGTCTTTATTGGTATATATCTATTTTATTTGAATCCATAGCCTTATAGAATATTGAATTTAAAAGTTATTGCAACAATGTTTCATTTTTAAGCTACTTATGTAAGATGTTATTCTTTGATATAACGTATTATTATAATGTTATATGTTAAAAAATGATATTGATTACACATAATTGTATTTTACTACATTATGTACTACCTTATGTAATGTATTAGATAATATTATAAATTATATTATGTAATGTATTACACATTTTATATTCATAAGATGTTTTAAATATTGTTATTTTATCATGTATTTTTTTCTGTATTTTATTTGCGTTGTTTTATTAACTATAAAAAAAATTATTTTGCCAATATGATAAAAATTGTGTTTTATATTGTTAATTATTTTGATGTTTATAATTATGTGTTTAAGTACGAAGTTATGAATAATGTGTTAAGTGAGTATGATTACGCAATGTAAGTATTAATCGGATACATTGCCTTTCTTTACGTATCTTTTATAATAAAGCTTATAGGAAATGTTATATTATAGCTCTTTAATGATTCAATCCTAAAAATATTATAATTTTTTTTTTTCTGATGAGGGGCCAAATATTACAAATAAATTTAATTGAATATTTTCAGTTAGATACTAATTTATTTTTTTTATTTATTTATTTATTTATTTATTTTTTTTTTTTGTTAAAGAAGGCCTTCAACTATTGTTTTTTTTTTTTTTTATTTTTTTTTTTTTTTTTTTTTTTTTTTTTTTTTTTTTTTATCTGTTACATAGAGGTAAATTTAATTATTCTGTTAATTTATTCAGTTCTGTTTATACATTTTGTTTACTTATAAATAGCGATTAAAAATATGTTTGCTATAACGATTCCATGAAAACGATAATTTTCAACTGTTTAAACGAACATTTGCGCACGCGCAGTATATATATATATATATATATATATATATTTTTTTTTTTTTTTTTTTTTTTCCTTAATCATTTGGCAATTTTTACCGATAATTTTTCCTATTAAAAAACCCCAATTTTATTCTGATTGTTGGAATGATTCATTTCATATCTGGTATTTATGATAAAATATTGTTTAAGATTATTAAACTAAAATTTATGTGAGAATTTAACATTAGTTTAAGATTTTAATTTAATTTTTTAATATTTACTAATTAATATTAGTTAAATATTTCTATTAAATATATTTAATATTAATTATTTAAAATTATAAAATATTCAAAATTATACTATTTCCGTATAATATTTTTGTTTTTTAAATTGTCATTGGGTAATCCATTCTTTCCACTGTAAAATGCTGAATTTTTTTATTAGTTGAACTGATTTCAATTTTAAAAGAATTTCATTTTGTTAGTTTTTTTTTTTATAAATATTTATTATTTTAAAATTATCTTAATATCATTTTATCATATATTAAAAAAAAAATTGACTAAAATTATTTTATTATTATTTGTTACTAAAAAATTTTTTTTCTTATCATTTTAAAAGAAAATTAATTTTTAAACCAGTAAAAGTTAATTCTTGTGTTTTTTATTAAACTTTTAAATAAGTATAGCTCTTTAATGATTATATCATTTCATTATAATTTCACAAATTTACACATGCTATATTTTAAAATATAATTTAAAAAAAAGGCATTTAATGCTTTTTTAAATAAATTACTTTAAAAAATGGTTATATTTATGTTTGATATTTCACTAAAACTTCTGCAGCTGTATGTTATTGTCTTTTGCTTAGTTTTAAAAATAGCTGATACTTAATATTAATATAATATATATTAAAATAATTATTTCGTAATTAATATAATTTATTATAAAATGTTTATAAATATTTTAATTCTTTTAAGTAAAATGAATATACTCATTATAAGAGATTTTTTATTACTTAATTTTCAACCATCATTTTATTTTTAATACAAAAAAATCTTATAATTTTATTGGCAATAAATATTATTAATTTTAAATTAATAATCAAGATTTAAAATTATTTCCTTTATTTTTATTGATTAAATTATTTCATATTTTTTCCTACAGATGGCAGTACGTAGAGCAGAATTTGTTTTTATTTATTTATTTCAATAATAGTAGTTATTTTAGAGGGGCCTGAATGGCCGAGTGGCTAGCGCTCGGTACCACAGGTTTCGGGTTCGATTCCCGGAGGTGCCATGGATGTTTGTAGTGGTTCGGAATCCACTTTAAACCGTAGGTCCCGATCTAACACGATCGTAGAGCTTTGTGGAGAATGAAATATTAAAAAAAATACGGAAAACTTACTGTTCATATATATAATGATTAGGGGATTATAGTCCTTGTTGCTTCACATCCCCATATACCATTTCATTCATCATCATTAGTTAGTTTGGAATCAACTGTGCATTAAAATGAATTGTGGAATTTCATTACTAATTAATGTTTACCTAAGTGCAATTTTCCATCGTAATCAATCAAATCCTAACATATTTTTCGTGTATATAATAAATTTTTAAATTCTTTTAATTTAATTAAAATTACCTATTTCCCTTGAAGAACTATAATAAAATTTCATTATGCCTTTGATAGAATTTTGCTCTGATATTTTCTAAGTCAATTTGTAAATCAATTTGAAAACATTAAATTTATAAATATTTTCAGTTAAAATAAAATAAAAATATTTATTTTTATGCTTGTATTAAATGCGATCGGACATACATTGTCCTGCCAAAAAAAAAAAATGCATTGTAGAAAATTGCATATCGCGAATATATCCTCCATGCTCCAATATATGAGCATACTAATTTTCATGGATATCGTTTGAATGGCATATAAAATGAAATGCTGCTGCACCTTCTGGTATCAAGTAACAAAAGTGGATAGGGCGATCCTATTTTATATACTTGAATACATATTATTACAAATTTTCATAACGATTGGTTGAGCGATATAGAAGTTAATATACTACTGCAACTCTGGTGGCGACTTACCACAAAGGGGTTAGCATAAAAACATTCGACATGTTTTGCCGAACCCATATAAAAAAATTTCATCAAAATCGGTTCATGCGTTTAGGAGGTGTACAGTGACAAACACATGTACAAAAAATTATATCTATAAAGATATAATGTGTGGCATAATATTTCAATGGGCGTTCATCTATTGCAACGCCTCTCCAACTAAAATACATTGTTTAAAACAGCTAGTACACAAAACAAAAATCGTTATTATCTTAAATAAAATGACTTTTATCTTAAATGTACCATGATAACTTTCTCTATCGAAAAAAAAAAAAAAAAAAAGTTTCATTTGCTCTTTGACAAATTTTAAAGAAACTATCAGTTGCCGATAAGTTTCAGTTCGCATTTTTTTAGCTCTTGTAGTTTGCGAGAGAGTTCACGTGCCATTTGCGCATTCGTTTCATACTGTGGTAGAAGGCTTTCCGTTCGCAACTCCAGAATTGTGTTGGATTTAATTTATATATCTGTTTTTTATTATGGAGAAAAGTGAAGGCGGAGGATTTATATTTACTTGGGTGATAGAAAATTTCAGTTTCTGTAATAAGAAATTCAAAGAACTGTTAAATAGCCCGAATTTTATTGCTGATAACATGAAGAAATCGGAATGGTGCATACGTCTGTTTCCTGGAGGACATGATGATAGGAAATATATGTCTGTTTATCTTAAAAGTATCAATGGTAACCCATCTGGTGAAGCAATAAGTTACGAATTTCAATTGATTGGGTTTAATGACTCTCTTAAATCAAGTAGTTCTTCATTTGTTGAAAATAACAAACTACACGGTTTTAGAAACTATTTCGGAAGAGATGCAATCGGCATGAATTACGGAGACAGAGATGGCTCTCTACCTCATGATACCCTCACATTGCGTTGCAGGTTGTGGTATGCAAATACTGAGATTGTAGAATCCGCACATTGCGTCGCCAGGACACGGATGGGTGTTGAACGAATATGCTTTGTTTGGAATCTGAAAGAATTCAGTAATCTTCAACAGGATCTGAAGAAAACTTATACCATTCCCCCAACATCTCGCATAGAAAGTCCACTGAAATCGCTGAGTATCTTCTGGGATTGTAAAACTTATCCTAACGATGAAGTGACTGCAAAAATTGAGCTGAAGACATACAGATACACTGTGCTCACATGTAAATTATCAGTTATAGGTGCTAAAGGAAAACCCATACAACTCGTGAAAAATGGATACTCTTTTGATGGTGACGAGCAAGAACGGATTTTGACTCTGCCACCATTATTTTCCAGGATGCAATTGATGGCTAGGAAAGATACATACATAAACAATGATGTATTGTCCCTGATATGTCAATTTGCTGTCTCCACAACTATTGAGTCACATAAAATAGAGGAAACGTACATCGGTCCAAAAAGCCATCATTCACTTGGCAAGGATATCCATATTGAGAATTGCCCTCATTTCGATAATGTCTTGGTGGAATCCGTGGGTGGTCTGAAGTGCGATTTGGAGTCCTTATACACTGAAAGTATCAATTGCGATGTGAATCTCCGCATTGAAAGTGAAGTATTTCCCGGTCACAAAGCTATTTTGAGTGCGAGGTCTCCTGTATTTAGAGCTATGTTTGCTTATGAAATGAAAGAAAACATAAGTGGATTCATCGATATCGAAGACATGGATTCGATGACATTGCGTCTAATGTTGACGTACATGTACACCGATTCTTTGGAAAGTCTGAATATGGAAAATGTTCAAAATCTATACATCGCAGCTGATAGGTACGAATTGTCGTCTTTGAAAGAGCTGTGCTCCTCTTACATGCTAAAACACATCACTGCAACAGGTGCTTGCGAGATCTTGGCTTTAGCATATATTATTAAGGATCTCGATTTCAAAAAGTCAGTTCAAGATTTTATTTTGCTTCATGATGATGAAATATTCAGTTCAAGTGCTTGGAAAACTTTTACAGAAAGTCATCTGAAATTATCAGCAGAAACAATGCTTCTGAAATACTCAAAAGAATGAATAATTAATTACTAATATAGCAGTTGTTACTAAATCAAGAATCTTGAAATTCATAATGATCAAAAATCATTATGAATATTAGGTGCATGATAAACTTTTATGGAAAAAAATTTAATTAGTAGTTGTAAGTACAATGAAAATAATGATTAATGGATAAAATAACGATTTTCAGTGAAGTACAATTGATTATTTGATTATTATTAAAATATTTTTTAATTGCCATTTACAAGCAATTGTTTATAATTTTACTAAATATGTGTGTATATATTTTTCTATTTTTATTGTGTTATTAACATTTTTGAAAAATGTAATCTAAAATATATCTGTTTGTAGATGATGCTTAATATAACTATAGTTGATGGAGCTTTAATGTATAAGAAATGTTTTAGTAAAATTTAATTCATAACTAAAGTAAAATTAATTATTTTATATTTAAATTTTTCATTTCATATTTAAGGGTTTTATTTGTAACAGTAATGAGTTTATTTTCATGGATATTTATGAATACTTATGGTATGAAAAAAATGCAATTTTTAATTTCTTTTTTGTTAATCAACTGATTTACATGTTTGTAAACAAATTTTTTATTATAAAATTTTTTTCTGGTTATCTGATCCATGTTACTAAACTAAAGAATAAACATATTTTATTCATCATATCCTTTTAATTTCAAATAAAAATTTTCAATATTTATGTGATTGTAGCTGTAAAATATTTTATTTAAAGTAAACTTAATTCATTCAGAACTTAAATGTAATATTTATTCACTGTTTATTTAAATTGTTTACTGGTTGCTTTGATGTGTATTAAAATTGTAGAAGTAAAAAACAAAAGAAAAACCAGTGATGACAAACATTTTAACTTCCTTTCTGGATTTGAACAAACAAAACTGTCTTAAGTCCACACGTAAAATATTAATAATTTATTATAAAAAAAGTTGAAATGATTTATAATCGAATATATACATTATGGCAATTAAATCAAAAGTATTGCATCATAATTTATTTTATAAAACGAAAATATTTTTTTAAATTGTTGAACATGTCAAGAAATTTTATTACTTGATATAAGAAATACTTTAGAAAATAAAAATAAATATGTAGTTTAGCACTTAAATAAAAATTTCACTATCATGCTTTTTTTAGCTATTCAGTTTGTGATGTTTATTAAAAAAAAAATTATCAAAAGCGATTGATTATTATCAAGTTTGGGTTTTTAAATAAAATGTTTTTAATTTATTGATATTGCTGTATTGTTATATAAAACATGCCCAAGTGTTTATTGTAACTCATTATAACTAAATTAGCGTCTTTATTGTTATATATCTATTTTATTTGAATCCATAGCTTTATTTGAATTTAAAAAGTTATGCTAGATGTTCAAGCTTCTCATGTATGATGTTATTCTTTGATATAATATATTATTATAATGATATAATGTTATAGGTTTAAAAATGATATTGATTACACATAATTGTATTTTAATACATTATGTATTAATTTATTATGTAATGTAATACATAATAATGTTAATTACATTATGCATTGTATTACACATTTTTGAAATATTATATTATTAAACTGTCTTAAATATTCATATTTTATCACGTATTTTTCTGTATTATATTAGCTTTGTTTTATTAATTATAAAAAAATTATTTTGCAAATAATTTGGTAAAAATTGTGTTATATGTTGTTAATTATTTTGACGCTTATAATAATGTGATTAAATACGAATTTACGAATAATGTGTTAAGTGAGTACAAATAAGCAATGTATGTATTAATCAGATACATTGCCTTTCTTTATGTATCCTTTATAATAAAGCTTATAGGAAATGTTATTTGTTTGTATTTCTTAAAGCCTAAAAACATTATAAATTTTTTTTCACTGATGAGGAGCCAAATATTATATATAAATTTAATTGGATATTTTGTATTAGATATGAATTTAAAATTTTTTATTGTTAAAGATAGGCTACAACTGTTGGGTTTTTTGCTTGATTTTGATCTATTACATAGAGGTAAATTTATTTATTATGTTTATACATTATGTTTACTTATACACTCATGTCCATAAATTAAGGATAATTCAGAATCACACAGAAATTGAACTCTAAAATAAAAATTTCACCTGTAGAATTATCACACATATCTTGAAGAAGAATATGCAAATTGCAGGAAACCACCAGATGACGCGGATAGTACGTCACAATGACGAGAGTGTAAGAGAGGGGTATATAAGGAATGGTGACGAAGAAGTAAAATTGTTCACAAGCGCTTTAAAAGCCTTTCAGTGCAATAACCGCATAGTTATGGCACAAAAGAAGCATTTGGATGATTTTTTACGTGGTAGAATTATCGGACGAGTGGAATGAGGACGTACCCAGCTGGAAGTATCCGGGGAACTTGGAATCGCCCAGAGTGCCATCTCCAGGCTTTGGCAACGATTCCAAGATGATGGTAATGTGAGTAGATGTTACAGCACAGGTCGCCTCCGAGTTACAACGCCGAATGAGGACCGGTATTTAGAAGTTACTGCCAAAAGAAACAGACGGAGCACAGCATCAGACCTGTCTCGTCAGCTCTCTTCAGCTACCGGTACGACAGTTTCAAGGCAGACCGTGTACAGAGGCTTAGGGCACATTGGTTTATATGCTCGTAGGCCTGTCAGATGTGTTCCACTTACCGCAACTCACTGTCGCCTGCGATTAACCTGGAGTAGAGAGCATGCATCGTGGACACCGCAACAGTGGTCTGGTGTGGTGTTTTCCGACGAGTCCAGGTTTAGTTTGCAGTCTGATTCTCGCCGGACTTTCATATGGAGACCACCAAGAGAACACCATTGAACGACACCGTTAAGATGGTGCAGGATGGCTCGTTTGGGGAGGAATTATTCTTGGTTCCAGAACATTGCAAACATTGCAGACGAATGCCTTCAATTGGAAGATATCACCCGTATGGATTGGCCAGCATACTCACCGGATTTGAATCCAATAGAGCATGTGTGGGATATGCTTGGCCGACGAATTGCAGCCCGTCAACCCCCTCCCACCTGTCAACCGGAACTTCGGAGGGCATTGCTTGATGAATGGTGTAATATTCCCCAAGATCAGATTGATAATTTGATACTCATCGTGCCTAGGCATTGTAAGGCCTGTATTGCATCGTCCGGGAGACATACTCCATATTAACCATCATACTAACCATGTTAAACTGTTTTTTGTAAATAGGTTCTTTTTTGAAATTTGCTCCAGGGAGTAAAAATCGCAATTTTTATTAATTATGCCAAACATATAGCATCTTTTTTGCTCTTTACCTTTTGTTTAATAAATAGACTTTACAAATAATTCAAATTTGTTTTGCTTCTGTCTCTTTCTTTGCCTGAATTTCATTATCCTTAATTGATGGACATGAGTGTAAATAGCGATTAAAAATATTTTTGCTTTAACGATTCCATGAAAACGATGATTTTCAACTGTTCAAACGAAGATTTGAGCAGTATTTTTTTTTTATTTATTTATTTATTTATTATTATTTTTTTTTGTCCTAATCGTTTGGCATTTTTTACCGATAATTTTTCCTAATAAAAAATCCCAATTTTATTTTCTGACCAGGTTATAACTGACAGTCGGTAATAAAAAGATAATGTTCTATTAAATGTAACAAAAAATAATAAAAAAGTAAATTTAAATGTGTTTCCGAATTAAAAAAAAAATTGTTTTCCAATTGTTCTATCACCAAAATTTCAAAACCAGAAATCTTTTATTTTAAATCACAACATAATCAGGCTTCGGAACTGAAATTTTATTTAATTCTGATTAGTGAAATGATTCCTTGTATGTTATATCTGTTATTAATGATAAAATATTGTTTAAGTTTATTAAACTAAAATTTATGTTAAAATTTAATATTAGTTAAATATTTTAATTTAATTTTTTAATATTTATTAAGTATATATATATTTATATAATTATATATATATATATATATATATATTTATAATAATTTGTGTGAATTTTGATTTTAAATAAATATTTTATTCATAACTAATATATTAACTTTTCATTTATTTCTTTAAAACTCAGAAAGAAAAATTATTAATTTACGATTTCAGAAATGAAAATACTTAAATGCTCGTCATATTTTAAAATTTTATTTGTCATACTTTTTTTTTTACCCACTTAAAGTCAAAATCACCCCTTTTCTATTAGTTTTAGAAATTATTTATTAGATATTAGTTATTATTTATAGAAATTTCTTTTGAGATTTTTTTAAATAATTAGGAATTTTATTTTCATTTCCACAGAAACGAAATCAGATAAAAATTATTCAATATTTCTGTTTATTTTTTTTTTTTAGAAAATGCCAATTGAGGATTCGTAGCCCGACAAAAGATGTCACTGTTGATTAATCAAAATGGCTTAAAGTAAATCTTTAAGAAGATACTTATATTGGCAAATATAACAGGTACCTGTTGCTGTAAATAAAGATATTTCTTTCACGTTCCCTCACTTGAAAACGATAATTTTTTTTTTTAAATCTCAGATTGATTTTTTTTTTTTTTTTTTTTTTTTTTTTTTTTTTTTTTTTTTTTTTTTGCAGCCGATTAAAATATGGAACAATTTTATCGCATTTTTACCAATCTGTCTATAAACATTAGAATATCTCCAGCTGCTAATATAAGAAACTGAAAAAAAAAATCGTGTTCAGCTTGTACTTTTATTTATTATTATTTTAATGTTTCATGGATTAGAATGCCCTAAGCTTGAATTTGTGCTTATATTTCGCTTATCGGTTAGGTGGGACAAGCCCGCCGGTATTTTGAGCCATTTGTACAATTTTGTAATACCGGTATACACCAGTTTTAACATCGTTTTTTCGGTTTTTACTAGAAATTTAGAATTCTTATCTGTGAAATTCTTATTCATATAACAAATTTTTATTCTTATTCTATTTTCCACAAACCTATCCACATTCAGGAGAATTCGGTACAGTTATCGAAGATTATGATGACACTAATAATGTCGATAGTGAAAAGGAATTGTCTCTTGAACAAAAATTAGAATTGGCGATAACTAAAAAAATTTCAACAAACCGAAATGCAATACAGAAATAAGCTATATCCAAAACAATCAGACGAGAAATAGATTTATTTCAAGAGGAGGGATTTAAAGGTAAATAATTGGAAAAAGTATATCGCGCATTGCTAACAGTACCACCCACTGAAAGAGCGTTTTCGACAGCTGGTAATTTTTTTCAAAAAATTACGTTCCAGGCTTAATGATAGTACAATTGATGCATTATGTTTTTTTAGATCACATTTCAAAAATTTGTAATAGTACCACAGACTAAAAATTGATATTTACAATTTTTTGTGATTTAAATAAATAAGATGTACCTTTACTTTTTTGTGATTCATTATATACTGTCATAATTTATAAGTTACAATTTTTTTTGTGATATTTACATTCTCTAATAAAATTGGCAAATAAAAAAAAAAAATAAGAAGAAAAACATCTGTGTTTCCTTTCTTTTTCTAAAATTTCTACTACCGGTATTAAAACCGGTATCCCGGTATTAAGATCTAAAAAATACCGAATACCGGTATTGAACTTTTGGTCCGATATTGCAATCCCTAGTTCTACTGTATATGGCGAAATTGCATGAAAATCTGCACTGAAAAAAATGTGTAAAAAAATAAAAATAATCGATTGAATCGTTCATTATGCCGTTTTTTAACATCTTGCAATGTTTTTCTCTACGCCTTAGCGGAAATGGGAAAAGGTAGTGTGTAGGGGGTAGGGGGAGACTGGAGAAATGAGATTTCCAAGGGAGGAATACTTTCCAAGAAGACGATCGATATTCCTTCCCGGCATTCCATGCTGCCGATTCAAAATAGATCGGGGCTCGAGATGTCAAAACAAGTATTTTGACAGAACATATGGAACTTGAGTTTATTAGCAAGTCGTAATTAAGTTTGATATCGCATAACCCAATACGGTGACTATGGCTTAGATATTCCTGTAATTTAGTCTAGATTCGACTGTTACCAAACATTTAAAAGAAACCATTTCGTCTAGATTTAATTTTTAGCTTGGAACATTTAAATCGGCTTACATTATTTCTCGAATCTTTTTTAAAGAACCATTCGATTGCAAATGGCGCTACGAATTAGATAGTCGGTCTCGATTATTTTTAAGTGATACTGATGATGATGATGATGATGATGGCGAATTCGATTTCGATGTAGTTCGAATTTTTTAATCGATAATAAAATTCGATTCGAGAGAATTAATATTTTAATTCAGTTATTATGCAGCACATCTCTCCGCATTTGATGTATAAACAAATTTTACTGGAAGATGCGAAAAGCATCGTTAAATACAGTTTCGTCTTGGAAAAGACGAGTCGCAGCGGGCTATGTCTGTCGTACCTGGATTTGAACCTTGGCGAATATTCGGAATATAAGAAACGCGGTATTCGGCACAAATTTATATGCACAGAAGAAGATTGCCGCAAATATCTGGTGCCCGAAAGAAAGCTGCTGTACCTCCTGCACTTGGATATACCCCGCAGGAAGGAAGATCGCTTCGACGATTTCAACCAATATTTATTGGACAACCACAACAACCCAGACAGCTTTCACGTCAGCACGATAAGCGAGAACGACGCGGCATGTCTCAGCATGATTTTGGAAAAACTTGTCCTGAGTGCTTTCAAGCGCAAACAGGACAAAGCGAAGATCATAAGATGGTTTCTGAAGATCCGCAACGCCGGCATGGTTAGCCCCCAGAACGAAAGCAAGGATCCTTCAGGAGCGTTCACGTACCACCTGTACTTCAAGTGCAAGAATTCTGAAGTCGTGAAGGAGTTCTTGAAGCAAGACGATTTCTTCCTCATGTTCCTCCTCAAGTACGAATCGGAAGTCATTGAGTATTTTCTCTACCATGCTCGTAAAAGCTCGTACGATCTGTACGAACAAAAAGTCCTTCCCTTCGATTTCATACAGGCGTCGCTTATGATAGGAATATTCGACCACGTAGAGTCCCTTCTTAAGTACCAGGATGCTCCAGGTTTCGATGTGCTGACTTTTTCCCTTTTGCAAAGCAGGATAATAGAGACAAATATGTAAGTATGCTTTGTTTTTTTTTTTCGTTCAGTTAATTAATTGAGTTAATTTATTTGTAGTAATTTTTTAAAAAAAAATATAATAAGGTTAAAAAGTTAAATTGAAGAAGATATTACAGATATTCATATTGTATAGGTTTAGTTTTAGTCAGAATTAGTTAATCTGATTGAAAAATAATTCTTCTGATAAATGTAAATATTGTGCGAACATTTCTTATGTATGTTAATTCACATTTAATTTTATGTATGCATTTATATGTATATATGTAAAAGTTTGTATTATGTATGTATGTATATGTATGTATGTATGTGTATGTATATGTATGTATGTATGTGTTGTATGTATGTATGTATGTATGTGTATGTATGTATGTATGTATGTGTATGTATGTATGTATGTATGTATGTATGTATGTATATATGTATGTATGTATGTATGTATGTATGTATGTATGTATGTATGTAAAAGTTTGTATGTATATATACATTAAGTTTCAGTTAAAATTATACTAACTGAAAACAAATTTGTTGATTAGTTGTAAATATTATGCATACATTTAGTATGTTAATTTACATTTAATTTTATGTATACATTTGTATGTATATATGTAAAAGTTTGTATGTATATATGTAAAAGTTTGTATGTATATATGTAAAAGTTTGTATATATATATGTAAAAGTTGTATGTATGCATGTAAAGTTTGTATGTATATATACATTAATTTTCAGTTAAAATTATTCTAACTGAAAACTAATTTGTTGATTAACTGTAAATATTAGGCATACATTTAGTATGTATGTTTGCATATTTAATTGTATGCATACATTTTTACGTATGCATACGTTTGTATCCGTGAATGAGTTTGTAGTATGCATACGTTAAGTTTCAGTTAAAATTATTTTAATTGAAAAATAATTTGCTCATTAATTGTAAATATTATGCATACATTTAATACGTAAGGTTGCTCATTTAATTTCATATATGCATTTTTTTTGTATGCACATTTTTGTATGAATACGTTTGTACGTATATAAATATTAAATTTCAGGCAAAATTATTCTTACTGATAAATTTGCAGAATAACTGTAAATATTAAACTCAATTCGTCTTTACAAATCTTTATCGTAATAATTTTAATGTTTTTAAATTCCGTTTTTTAGCCTTTATTTATACAGTCTTATGTTAAATTATTTACAGAGTATTATGAAGAATATTATAGCTAATATTTCTTCGACAAATTTTTTAATTAAAAGTAATTTTAATTAAGATTAATTTGTTGAATAACTGTTAATATTAAGGGTGAATTCCCAATTTTTTTATATCTTATTTTTTTGGTTCCATATTTTAAGATAAAGGTCTGTTACATTGTTTATAGATAGATTAAAGCATGGTTTGTATTGTAGTGTTGTAGAGGTATTTTATAATAAATATTCTCTAAAAAATTTAAATTAAACCAGAAATACTTTTAATTAAAAAATTCATGCTAGTATATGCCAGCATGTTTGAAAATATTTAATTTAAAAATAATCATTCTAAATTTTCGAAAAATTTTAGTAGCCAAGAAATTTATTTTCCGAAAACAAAAGCAATTTTTAATAGAATTAAATTTTGTCAAATCACTGTTTCGGGTTCGAGTCCCGATGGTGCCATGTTGGTAGTTTGGATGTTTGTAGTGGCTCAAAATCCACTTTAAACCGTAGGCCCCGGTCTAACATGATTGTAGAGCGTTGCGGGGTTTGTTACTCCACGTCCATAGCTTATCTTCAAGCTACATGCACCTCCTGAGTAGCGCTAAGCGAGTAACGTCCGTGTAGTGTTCTTGACTTAATGCATAAAAGACAACTGTTTAGGTGTTTGCCAGCTGCATTAGAAAAAAAAAATTGAAAAATCTTTTTCACTTCAAAATATACTTATGGAATAACAGTATTGCAAGTTATAATATAATAATATTAGATAATACTATTAATAGTATATTACTGTTATATAATAGCAGTATTATATAACAGTAGTTAG
Source organism: Caerostris darwini (assembly GCA_021605075.1). NCBI lineage: Eukaryota > Metazoa > Arthropoda > Arachnida > Araneae > Araneidae > Caerostris > Caerostris darwini. The sequence continues at coordinate 285,064 of BPLQ01005811.1, read as the reverse complement.
TATCTTTTGCGCCCGACTAGTGGCTCGGTGGCAACGCGGAGGCAGAGGTTCCGTTGGCAGCATTGTTGTAGACACTGTTTAAATAAATGAGGAGTCTCGATGGCATTTATGAAGTTCAGCATCTTGCTTCGTTCGTCGGACTACCTCGTGGGAGTTTTCCGAGTTTTCTCCTATATGCTCTTGCTGTCCCAGAAAATTGCTTTTCAGGCCATAATTCCTAGTGTAGACTCAGTGTGTCTACTATGCAGACAGAATGGCTCCAAGCCCACACTTGCCTGCTTCAACCAACGCATGCTCATCACTTGCATCAAAACAGAAACAGCTCTCATCTGAGAACACAACAGATCTCCACTCCGCTCTTCAGTAAGCTCTAGCTCGACACCATTGAAGTTACAGAGGATTGGGATTTGGAATTAGGGATACGAATATTACAGGACGTCTGGCTCGAAGCTGTCCCTTAAGTAAACGATTTGTTATTGTTCTCGATGTCACTCTAGTGCCAACAGAAGCTAGAACTTCTGCAGAAGATGCAGTACAATGCGCTACAGTCATGCAGCGAATACGGCGGTGGTCTCTATCAGTAGCGGCCCGTATGTTGATAGACAATATCTTCACGGGACCACTGCTACCATTAATCATACACAGTGGATACATCCCTGTCAAGTCTTTTTTGCGATATCACGAAAAGAAAATATACCTTCTCATAGCCCTATTACACCAACACGGACTGTTGTACATTTGACTGGCTTAGTGCAATTGACATGGAATTCCATCGCAGATTATGGCACCATTGTGTATTCAAACATTCCTGGTTCAAACATTTTGGAGACTACAGTGGTGCATCTAATGTATCACAATCTTATATTTGAAATGGCTCTTATATTACACAGTCCAGTCACATTAATGTGACCACCGCCTACTTTCGACGTCAACGTGAAATAACCAATCGCAAAAGACAGGTGGCAGCACATTGCAGTGGAGTGTATATAAAGAATTCCACTTAATACCACTTAAATACCACACTCCACTTAAATCCAGAATATACAACAGTGCATATTCTGGCTTTTGAAAAGGTGGTCACATTAATGTGACTAGACTGTGTATATATTTAACCTATGATGGAAAGTTTAGTGAATATGTTACCTATGTGAAATGCGTTGCTCAAATTTCATTTCTTCTTGGTGTTGGAATGTCATTTTTCACCAATGTATTTATATGTGCATTACACAACAGGTATAACAATAATACTTTGTGCAATATACCTCTAACGTATCGTTTACACTTTGGCAAAAGAAAAAAGTTCATTTCCAGATTTGTTTCTGTCATGTATTTTTTTTTTTTTTTAATCCCTTTTTATTTATGTCCCATTTAGTAAAGGATTATAGTAGGCATGGAATGATGAAACTTCGAGTTAAATATTATAATGTTAAGAACATTTCCAATGATCACTTACTTTCTTAACATTTTTTTTGTTAGTAGTAATTTTTAATTCTGTTTTCCAATATAAAATAATATATAATTTTACTTGCAGTGGCCAACATCAGCTCGTATGTGTTAATATTTTAAATTTCCAAGACCAATTTGGTATAGTTCGTATAAGAAACATTTTACAATTATTTTTGGATTTTTCTACACTTATTTATTATACTATATTTTCCAATTCCTTCTATTAGCTCACACTCTCTCTATATGTCTCTTGTTCAAATTTTCAATCGTTAATAAAATACTTTTTATTCATCCACACGAGTTCAAATACATTTTTTTTTTTTTTTTTGAACTTGTAGTGGATGACACTGGATGTTAATACAGTTTTTTTCAAATATTAATTCAGTAATTAAATTTAATTGACTAATTATATTTTTTTTAGATTTAAGTTGCATATATCTACGAATAGATGGCGCCAGATAAACTTAAAAAAATGAATGAAAATTATTTATAAAGGACTTTCTGCAATATAGTGTGAAAAAAAGTGGGAATTGACTTTAAAATTTTTTTTTTATATTACTAATTTCTTTTAATCCCATATTATCTATGTTCCATTTAGTAAAGTATTATATCAGGCATGGAATGAGGAAACTTTGAGTTAAATATTATAATGTTAAGAACATTTCCAATGATCACTTACTTTCTTAGCATTTTTTTTTGTTAGTAGTAATTTTTAATTCTGTTTTCCGATATAAAACAAGTAATATAAAAAAAAAAAAAATTTTTAAAGTCAATTCCTACTTTTTTTCACTATATTGCACAAAGTCATTTCTAAATAATTTTCATTCATTTTTTAAGTTTATCTGGCGCCATCTATTGGTAGATACATGCAACTTAAATCTAAAAAAAAACTCAAATTAATTAATTAAATTTAATTAATATTTGAAAAAACTCTATTAACATCAAATGTCCTCCACTACAAATTCAAAAAAAATTTATTTGAACTTGTGTGGTTGAATAAAAAGTATTTTATTAACGATTGCAAATTTGAACAAGATATATATACGGAGAGTGTGAGCTAATAGAAGGAATTGAATAATATATCGTTTTACTTACAGTGGCCGACATCAGCTCATATGTGTTATTAGAGAGTTTTTGCATACCGTATTTTTATCGTCCGATATTTTTTTTCTCCCTAGCGCGCATGTTCATAGGAAATTTCGCATGCGTATCTGTAATAACGTTTCTTATGAGCATGCGCGCTAGGGAGAAAAAATATCGGACGATAAAAATACGATATGCATAAACTCTCTAATATTTGGGCCAATTTGGAATAGTTCGTGCAAGAAACATTTTACAATTATTTTTGGATTTTTCTACACTTATTTATTTTACTATGTCTTTTAGCATGACTGCCACTAAGGAAGAACTACTGGTACCTCTCCAATGGATGAGCAAACAACGACTCCTTCTCATGCTGCAAACCATCTGGATAATAATGTGCCCTCGGGGCATGGATCGCTTGGAGAATCCTGTTTTCATGTACCGCGACCATCCCCGCGACATCATTCGCTGGTACTGGAGATCCTTACCAGATCCATTCATCAGCCTTGCAGAACTGGTGAAGGCTTACGGAAAGATCATGGGTCTGGAAAGAGTGAGCTACGTTCACGCCGTCTACGAGGAAGCTATGGGCGAGGATGTGCCAAATCTGGCACCACGGCCTCTGATGCAGTACTGCAGGACCACCATCCGGAAGACACTGTTCGCAAATAACCACTGGTTGCCGGACGGTATCCGCCAAATAAACATTCCTTTTCTTCATCCCTTTTTGAAACTCGAACGATAGATTTATTGACTGCAGGTTGGATGTATTAGTTGGTGTTTTTATACCAAATCGGGAGTCTCCAAATTTTTGTGTCTCCAAGGGTCTAACTGATTGCTCCATAATGTCGGTAAAGCCAAGACTTAGTGTACAGTACCGACATACCATTTAAAACTTTACTTAAGCAAAAAAAAAAAAAAAAAAAAAAAAAAAAAAATTTACCTTCTTTCTACATCTTTATCATTACTGAATTAAATTTTATTTCAATCTTGATTTTTTTTTATTTTGTGTAATTTAACTATTTTGTGATGATACATACAATAGCAGGAATTTAGGCTGAGTTATAATATTAAGCTTCACAAATCAGTTTTGTTACTTTTATACTTTTATTGTTGTTTCTTATCCCACTTGGTCGGCAGCAACATATAGTTTAAGTCTAAGAACCTATGTGGTCTCACGGAAGAAGGGAAAAGGGAGAACAGCTCCTGTTGTGATGGATCACCCGTAGGAAGAAGTCTGACTTGGTTACTTGACGTTAACTTTTTACGGGGTTGGGTTGTCAACCTAACCCTCTACAGTCCTGTTAGACAGGGACTATATGTCTTAAAGTGGATTCTGAACCACTACAACATCTTTGGCACCGCTGGCACTTGAACCCGAAACCTATGGCATCGAGCACTAGTCACTCGGCCATCAGGCCCTTGTTACTTTTAAGAACCATGCGTGTATTGAAAGCAACAATATTTAACATCGGTGTGTAAATATAATTAATAAGCATTTAAATGTATTGATCGTCATCGTGTCTTTGATTGCAAAACTATTGAAGTCACCATACATTGTCTGGACCATCCCTCGGAAGAGGTTTTATACTCCGAAGTGGCAGTCAACATAGCCAATATTATTAAGTATCACCGGAGCCAGATGGCCCTGTGGCACCACAGGTTTTGGGCTCGAATTTCGTTGGTGTTATGGATGTTGTAGTGGTTCGGAATTCACTTTAAGCCGTAGGTCCCCGTCTCATATGACCGTACGGGCTCAATCAGACATCTCACCCACATCATTCCCAAATTGTAAAGAGGCAACTCAGCTCTAGGCACAATGATGTGGTGTAGTAGTATTCGGGAATACCACGATGTTTGATTCCCTTGTACTCTTCAGGGGATACGACAGCAACAACGTATTGATAAATGGACGTCTCTGCTTATAGGAAAATTATTTTCTAAACATGATGTTACGTTAGTTTTGAAATGGTTAATAATAAAAATTCAAAGTTATACGTAATACTGTTTTGTATTGAAAATGCTTTTATATTTGCAATTTAAAGATATTTTTTATTATTTCAGTATAGTGAGCTGAATTCATGGTGCTCACGGGCCAGTCTTGACCCTGGGGCCGTAATTTGGAGACTCTTGACCTAAAGCATAAATGTTTTAAATTTCAATCCCAATATTCATCATGTTAACATACAGGTGAATTCCATGTAGTTTTGCCTACGGAGAACCAAAAAAGCTTCTCATTTCCTTTGCCTAAACAAAAAAAATTTCCACCAGAAAGAAACAAATAATAATTATCGACTATGAGCTATTGAAAAAAAAAGATGTAATGAAATTGTTCAACTATCGTATTGTTTAACTACTTAAAAAATATATATATAAAACAAAAATGTTCATTTATATAATGTTTAACTACTGTTCTACCAGCTATTCGGTAGAATGGTAAACATTCAGTTAAAAATGAACGAATCAATAACTTGTTAGCGGCGTTACATAAGAGACGCAAAGAAAAAATGTTTAATAGTTATTGTGGAATTATTTTTATCCAATTTTTCCTTCAATATTATATAGTTTAAAATTTTAATTGTAAAAAATTAAAATTATTTTTATTGTCAATTAAAACCCACCAGAAATTACCTTCTATTCGGTAGAATGGTTTCATTTTAAACATCCAGTTTAAAATGAACGAATCGATCACTTGTTAGCGGCGTTACATAAGGGACACAAAGAAAAAAAGTTTAATAGTTATTGTGGAATTATTTTTATCCAGTTTTTCCTTAATATTATATAGTTTAAAATTTTAATTGTAAAAAAATGTAAATTATTTTTGTTGTCAATTAAAACCCACCCGAAATTACCTTCTAATCGGTAGAATGGTTTCATTTTAAACATCCAGTTTAAAATGAACGAATCGATCACTTGTTAGCGGCGTTACATAAGTGACGCAAAGAAAAAAAGTTTCATAGTTATTGTGGAATTATTTTTATCCAATTTTTCCTTCAATATTATATAGTTTAAAATTTTAATTGTAAAAAATTAAAATTATTTTTATTGTCAATTAAAACCCAACCGAAATTACCTTCTATTCGGTAGAATGGTATCATTTTAAACATCCAGTTTAAAATGAACGAATCGATCACTTGTTAGCGGCATTACATAAGTGACGCAAAGAAAAAAGTTTCATAGTTATTGTGGAATTATTTTAATCCAATTTTTCCTTCAATATTATATAGTTTAAAATTTTAATTGTAAAAAATTAAAATTATTTTTATTGTCAATTAAAACCCAACCGAAATTACCTTCTATTCGGTAGAATGGTTTCATTTTAAACATCCAGTTTAAAATGAACGAATCGATCACTTGTTAGCGGCATGTGATAAGTTACATAAGTGACATAAGTTTACATAATTTTAAACATCCAGTTTAAAATGAACATAAGTGACGCAAAGAAAAAAGTTATTGTGGAATTATTTTAATCGTTAATAGTTATTGTGGAATTATTTTTATCTAATTTTTCCTTCAATATTATATAGTTTAAAATTTTAGTTGTAAAAAATTAAAATTATTTTTATTGTCAATTAAAACCCACCCAAAATTACCTTCTATACGGTAGAATGGTTTCATTTTAAACATTCAGTTTAAAATGAACGAATCGATCACTTGTTAGCGGCGTTACATAAGTGACGCAAAGAAAAAAACGTTAATAGTTATTGTGGAATTATTTTTATCCAATTTTTCCTTCAATATTATATAGTTTAAAATTTTAGTTGTAAAAAATTAAAATTATTTTTATTGTCAATTAAAACCCACCCGAATTTACCTTCTAGTCGGTAGAATGGTAAACATCCAGTTAAAAATTAACGAATGAAAATGAACGAATCGATCACTTAGCGGTGACACACACAAAAAAAAGAGACATAAGAGAAACAAAGAAAAAAAGTTTAGTAGTTGTTGTGGATTTATTTTTTCTCATTTTTTACTTTAATATTATATAGTTTAAAATTTTAATTGTAAAAAATTAAAATTATTTTTACAGTCAATTAAAACTCCTCCGATATTATTTTTTTCTCCTATTACAGCGTTGTGTTTGAATCTTTGACCGCTTGCTGGTTTTCAACGCTATAGCTGGTCGTACAGTAAAAATAAAAGTTTTTTAAAAACTAATAAATAATGGAGTAGAAATTATATATTTTTTTTTTCTGAAGTGTTTTTTGTATTTAGCAATTGTTTTGTATAAAACAATCTCGGTTATATTTAAACTAAATCCAAAGTGACATTCTATCAGCTAAAGTTTCTTTTTTTTTTTTTACATCCATATTAATGAAAGAAATACATTTAGCTTTTGCATTGGAATCATTCAAACTTTGAATTAGTTGTGATAGTTTTGTAAAATTAATATTCATTATCATTATCATTAACAAATAACTAATTTTAAGAAAAAATTCTCTCAAATTGGCAACATCGTGCCTGTATGGTATTCCTACAACATGATTTTAATGGAATATCTCCCGGTAACATGGTATTTCTTACACGGTTTGAGAATTGAGGAAAATCCCCCTATAGCACGGCATTAATGATGAAATTCCACGTGCATATTTTTAAAAAAAAAGTAGATCATATACTTTTGAAGACGTATTTTATTAAAAACTAAGATTTTTGTTTCATGGTGCTAAAGAAGTGAGATAAAAAAAAATAATATTTTTAAATGCCAATATATTTCTTTTCATCAAATATTATTTTAATAAACATATATCTTAGTTATAAATAAAAAGAAAATAGCTTAGGTGGGGTTTTTTAACTTTTGGAAACCTACATCATGATTTTTGTACTGTTTATTCGTTAAAAAGTTTTTTAAGAACGAACGTAAAATAAAAAAAAGAACCGTGTTATATTGGGATTACCTGTATTCTGCGCACACTTTTTGTGCACTTATTAAGTATGCTTCACCGTTTAGTTTTTGTAATCTGATTATATTGTGATGTTATATTAGGATGTTATTGTATTGTGATGTTATAGTATTTATGATATTAATAAATATATTATGATGTTATCGCTTTGTATTGTGACATTATAGTATCAGCACTGAGATGCTGTAGTACTTTATTACCTTGTGATGCTAATAACTGTTATTTTATTCTATTGTGATGTGATAAATAAACTTTCCTCTCAAGCATGATATAACCACAACTATGAATTAGTGATAAATAACATGAATTTAGATTTAGGGATTCACGTCTGTTAATCGTAGTCAATTCGTGTCTAGTTACTTCCACGTAATTTTTTTATGCTTTCATTCATTGCATTTTAATATGCAAATGATGTAATTGTCTGGATTATAAGTATATTGCATATTTGTTATGTGATGTTCATTTATGTAAAAAACTACAATATGTTAAGTTTTCTATTGTTCTTCCAGCTTTTGCAAGCTGATGAAATATTCAGATTTTTGTAAAACTTGGCAATTATTAATAAATTCTGGATGTATAGCAAAACAAATGGGTTACAATTATTTTTAAAAATTCTGTCCCTCAGACATTGCCTAATATACACTCAAGAGCCAAAACATTATGGCCACCTGTCAATAACGCGTTGGCCCACCTTTGGCGCGCAACACAGCTTCAACCCGCCTTGGCATGGATTAATACCACCACTTAATACCAGTTAAATACCACTTCCACCTGATCATGTGCCTTCCACGTCATCCAGGCGAGTTCATTGCAAAATGTAGGGGTGGTCATAATGTTTTGGCTCTTGAGTGTACTATCACCTTTAATTTGTCTCTGATATAAAAGAACTAATTTAATTTCTTAAGGCTTACACCCTGATACAAAAACATAATGTACGAAATATTCATTATACTTAGCGCACATCTATTTTTAGTGGGGGGGACAGCGAAGAAACACGATACCTAAATGATATAAATAATTAATTGGAGTTATGGCAGAAATCAAATAATCATTCTTATTCAAAAAAATCAAAAATCATTCTGTTGAAAGGAAACAATGGACTATTTCAGGTTATAAATCTGACAAATTAAAAAAGAAATAAAAGGTCACCATCTAACATATAAATTTTACATTGTGACATCTAAAAATGTTTTTTCGCTGCGCATGAGCCGCCATTTTATCTCCTTTACGCATACACGAGCAGCGAGTAAGATTAAATCGAATAAATTCAATAATAACTAGCAGAATCCGGCATACGTTGTCCTGCCAAAAAAAAATATAATACACTGAAGTGACAAAAGTCATGGGATAGCAATATGCAAATTTTCAGATGGCAGTAGCATCGCGTAGAACAGGTATAAATGCGCAGTGCTTTCGCAGAGCTTTCATTTCTGTTCAAGTTATTCATGTGAAGAGGTTTTGACGTGGTGATGACCGCACGACGGGAATTAACAGACTTTGAACGCGGAATGTTAGTTGGAGCTAGATGCATGGGTCATGCCATTTCGGAAATCGTTAGGGAATTCAACATTCCCAGATCTACTGTGTCAAGAGTGTGCCGAGTATGAAATTTCAGGCATAACATCCCACCATGGACAGCGCAGTGGTCGACCGCCTGCACTTAACGACCGAGACCAGCGACGTCTGCAAAGAGTCGTAAATTCTAACAGACAAGCAACACTGCGTCAAATAACAGCAGAAATCAATGTGGGACGTACAAGGGACTTGTCTGTTAGAACTGTGCGGAGAAATTTGGCTTTCTTGGGCTATTCCAGCAGTACCGACTCGAGTGCCTTTACCGACAGAACGCTTGCAGCGACTCTCGTGGGCACGTGAGCATATCGGTTGGTCCCTAGATGAATGGAAAACCGTGGCCTGGTCCGATGAGTCACAATTTCAGTTGGTAAGAGCTGATGGTAGGGTTCGAGTGTGGCGCAGACCCCACGAAGCCATGGACCCAAACTGTCAGTAAGGCACTGTTCAAGCTGGTGGTGGCTCCGTAATGGTGTGGGCTGTTTTTCATGGCATGGACTTGGTCCTCTGGTGCGACTGGACCGAACATTGACTGGAAATGCTTATGTTCAGCTACTTGGAGATCACTTGCAGCCATTCATGGACTTCATGTACCCAAACAACGATGGGATTTTTATGGATGACAATGCGCCATGTCACCGGGCCACAACTGTTCGCGATTGGTTTGAAGAACATTCTGGACAATTCCAACGAATGATCTGTCCACCTAGATCGCCCGACATGAATCCCATCGAGCATTTATGGGACATCATCGAGAGGTCTGTTCGTGCCCAAAATCCTGCACCATCAACGCTTTCACAATTATGGACGTCTATCGAGACAGCGTGGCTCAATATTCCTGCAGAAGACTTCCAACGACTTGTTGAGTCCATGCCACGTCGAGTTGCTGCACTTCGCCGGGCGAAAGGAGGGCCGACACGATATTAAGAGGTATCCGATGACTTTTGTCACTTCAGTGTAATAATAATAATGCGTTGTAGAAAATTACATATCGTGAATAAATTCTTCACGTTCCAACATATGTACATATTAATTCTTATGACTATCGTCTGAACGGTATATAAGATGAAATTAAGTATGGTGCCAAGTAACAATAAAGAGGATAGTGCGAACAAATTTTAAATACTCGAATATATATTTTTACCAATTTTCAAAGCGATTGGTAGAACGGTATAGAAGTTTATGTACTGCAGAACCATCTGGTGGCGGCTTACAACAAAGGGGATAGCATAAAAGCATTCTCCATGTTTTGTCAAACACACTCAAAAAATTTCATCAAAATCGGTCAAGCCATTTAGGAGGAACTCAGTAACAGACACACGTACAGAAGGGCAACGGGCGTACCTGTTACGATGGTTTTAAGAACCACAATACCTCCACATCTTAAATTAGTTAGAAAATTAGCATTAAATGAAGTTTCTTAAATTATAGAATATTAATAAATAAAAAATAAAACAATTAAAATTTAGGAAAAACATCTCCTGCTTGAGAACAATTAAAGCAAGAGATCGAAAAAGCTAAAGCTATAGGTACAACTAGGAGTCCGTTGACGATACCCAAAAATAAAAGGTTAAAGTTAAAATAAAAATTTTAAGAATTAAGACAAAAATAAAAATAAAAGAAATTAAGGATTAAAACAAATAACGTACAGAAGAACCCGATTGCAGCCCCACTTACCGGATCCAATTGTGAATCTAAACTATCCAGAGACCCATTCAAACATACATAAAAACTTCATCAAAATCGTTCAAGCCATTAACCAATTCCTTCTCTATTCCTCTAAGAATCCTTTCTAAATTCTTCTCCATTCAGAATTCAGAAAGAATTCTTTTTGAATTCTTTCTTAATTCTTTTATGATTCTTCTTCCAAATTCTCTCTTAATTCTGATTCTTGTTCAATTCTTATTAAATTATTTAAAATTAATTATAACACTCTCTACATCGAAGCCTTTTAAAAATGTGATATATACAACAATAGACTGGGGCCTGATGGCCGAATGGCTAGCGCTGTGGCGTTCGTTACCACAGGTATCGGGTTCAAATCCCGGCTTTGCCCATGGGTGTTGTAGTGGTTCGGAATCCACTTTAAGTCGTAGGTCCCGGTCCTAACAGGATAGTAAAGCTCTGTGGGGGCATTGTTACTCCACGTCCGTGGCTTACCATCAAGTTACACGCGCCTCCTGGGTAATGCAAAGTGAGTAACATCGGTGCAGCCATTATGGTGAAAGATCACGGTCTATTTGCCAGCTGCATTAGAAAAAAAAAACAATAGACTGCCAATTGGAATTTATATTTATTTTAAGAAATTTAAGGCCAGCCCTCCAAGCCTCCAAATATCCTATGCCATGACAATTAATGCTTGTAGGTGGGGTTTTTTTTCTTGATAGGACACACGCTTGATAGGTTACAACAATATACACACTTGATAGGACACAACAATTTTCTAATATTTAATAAGTACTCTCCTTATATTATCAAAATCATTTACAATTATCTTACTGAGCGAAGCTTTGTTGTTTCTGTTAATAAATTTGACTAAAAATTGCAAGATTCTCGCGGGTGTTCCTCAGGGCTCGATCTTGGGACCCTTCCTGTACAATATATACACTAATGATATTCCACAAGATCACAGAATTAAATTAACACTATATGCTGATGATACAGCAATTATCACACAGGGGCGGTCTTTACACATTATCCAGAAAAACTTACAAAACTACATAAACGCACTTGAACTTTGGCTAGATAAATGGAAAATTAAACTTAATGTCGCGAAAACTGAAGCGGTGCTATTTACCAGGAAAACTGTATATAACCCACCTAACATAACTATTTTTAATACTAACATTTCCTGGTCTAGGGAAGCTAAGTATTTAGGCGTAATTTTTGACAGGCGACTAACATTTAAAGCTCATATCGACTACCTCCGCGATAAATTTAATAATACGTTGCGCAAATTTTACTCTGTTTTGGGCAGACATTCTAAACTAACAACTGAACTAAAAAAACTAATCTATTTAGCTTATCTCCGTCCGATAATAGCATATGCGAGTCCAGTCTGGGGCTCTACTGCTAAGAGCAATTTTCTTATTTTAGACCGATTGGAAAACAAAGTTGTACGCATGATTGTAGATGCACCATGGTTTTTTCGCAACGCTGAAATTAAGTATGCACTGTCTATACCAAGTTTTCGGGAATATGTGGCTAATATCTCTAAAAATTTCTATTCTTCACTCAATAGCTCCAGCAACTCGGTTATCATTGAACTTAACAAAATTGAATATGACATTTCTCTTCATTCCTTTCGAAAAAGACCTCGACATGTTTTGAATATTAATCAGTAATGTGTTTTTCTCTTTCTGCATTTATCTCTGGTCCTGGTTATTTCAGATTGGGTACGCGTTCTGCGTTTTTGTTTATTTGCTTTTGTTTATGCTATAGCGTGGGTGCTTGCTAGTGCTTCGGCGTCATTTGTACTCTTCTATGTTGTATATTTTGTAAATATCTTGCTTGTCTTTGTAAATGTTTTCTTTTCTTTTTGTAAATGTTTCTTATGTATTTTTTCTATTCTCGCTTATGTGCAATTTGTTATGTTAATCTATGGGCAATGACCGACTGCCACTATATTGTATATATGCTATTTGGAGGTTTGGTCGCTTCGCGACCAAGGAACTCCGCTGAATCGCACCGATTCACCAACAATTTTCTCTTTGATAGGACACTCCTTGTGGCATTCTTATTCTCTTTGAGCATTTTAAACAGCGAACTTTGAAAAAGAGTTGTCTGTGCTGTGATGAAACGTATTTGCTTTAAGTGTGATACTCCATAGCGCGAGTTACAAATATCCACTTCCAGGGCATGTTGGTATTGCAGAGAATTTACTAGCAGATTCTCTTCCTAAATTTTCTCTAACACATTCATATATCATTTGGTATCTCCGAAAAAACTTGTATTTCAACAAAAGAAAGAAAGCACAGACAAATGCAACAGTGAGTAAGCGGAAAATACTTTCATTTGAATAATCTTAAATCTTCACTTAGACTTCTATCTACTAGTCGAAAATATTACTGACAGACGCTTGACGAAACACTTTATGTCTATTTTGCAAAACACCGGAAACTGTTGAGCAAATTTTTTTTCAATGCACGAAATACGTAGAGCCCAGAAACAAACTACAAAGTGCTTTCGGATAGTTCTTTCTTTTTTTGAATACTACATATGTCTGAGGGTGCATATTATAAGACTGCCAAAATACTTCAATTTCTACAGGAAGTCTCATAACCTCTTTAGTAATGGAGTACCCCGCGTGTTCTTTTTAGAGATTTTTATTTTTTATTCACTTTTATTTCTAGTTATAATTGCAATTTACATTTTCTTGTTATCACTCCAATGTTAAAATGTAGTGCTCTATTCTATCAACGATTTTATTTATTCCTGTCTTTTTCATATTTGTTCATCTTATTTTCTTTTGATTGTCGGAAAGTACGTGCAACGTTTCATTTCTTTTAAAATTGTGTTTGTATCCCAATATAGGGTCAGTCATTTTTTGATAGATCATGATGATTTCCTTTATTTCGAGTTTTATAGTACTTCAATTATACATGTTCAATTTCATTTGAATATATTGAGATAAAGCAGCAGCAGCGAACATACAGCTCAAATATTCAAATCAACCAATCAATCCTTTCTTTTATTTTTTTCATGTATGTGACAAGTGACAAGTGTGGTTGTTTCGGCTTAAAGGAATTTTGATATACTAAAATATCGTATTTATCGTACTACTTTTCTTTTAGTTTGAATTATAGGAACTTCTACATAGTGCATTAATTATCAGTTGGTGTTAAATAAACGCGTTTTATTATGTTACCAAGTTATAATAATTTTGTTCTCGCTAAGCCTTTCAGGAAAACATTCGCATATAGATGGGCTTATGGTTATTACACAGTATTAGAGGATCCACAGAATTCTTTTCTTGGATCCGATTCTCTAAAATTTTTAGATTTAAATCTTGGTGAATATTCTTTATTTGAAAAAGGAATTGTAAATGCAGGATTCCCTTTTAGATTTGATAATCCTTCTTTATTTCACACTTCTTGTAAAATGTTTGTTAGAGATGAAGATCTTTATAGCCAAGCATTGGTAGAGGAATGGAAAACAATTAACTCTCTACATTTAGATTTGCCTGTCAAACAGGAACTCAAGATGAAAAATCTTAGTCAAGCTGAAGGACACTGGCCTTACATTAAAAGTTTTTGCATATATCCTTCCAATGTTGTTCTTCTGTTTTACAAAAATCTATTCATTAACATAATTACTTCTGCAATTAGGCAGTCTGATCATAAAGTTGATATCATCAGAAAAATATTTAAACCACTCCTATTCATTTTAAAACCTTTCCAAATAAGTACTAATACAGAATATTATCAGTATCCCTTGACTGATTTCTTACTACCCATCTTGTATGAAGAATGCCAAGATTCTAAAGTAATCAAAGACTTTTTGTGTGTGTTTGATTTTGAATATTTTATTGAAAATGAGCTAAACCCAAAAAAGATAGAATATATATTTCATCATGCTCACGAAGCTGATGTCTACTTATGGGGAAAAATACCTGACATTAACTTTTGGGTTGCTGAGTGCATTATTAACCCTCGCATTGAAAGACTAAAGTTATTTTTAAAATATCATAGTACATTGGAATTGACTGCAAAATACTATGAGATGCAAATTGTGACAGTATTAGCGTAAGCAGAATTTCAATCTTCTTTTACTGTAGTTTAAAGAGTAGCCATAGATATTTTTTATTTGTTTTTCCTTTGTCTTTAAATGTTCCTAAATCTAATTTTTTATTGTTGTTGTTGTTGCTGTATCCCCTGAAGAGTACTAGGGAATCAAATATTGTGGTGCTTACAAATAATAATGGCTGTTGATTGCCAGCTTAGAGTATAAATACTCTTCCGAGGGATAGTCCAGACAATGCAACAGCTGGACAGTCAGACATGATGAGGAGTAGGCTCGATTCAGGGCAGTTGCTACATTTTTTGGTTATTTTTTTTACGCAGAATCAGAAATTTTCATGGTTTTTCTGTTGACATTTAGTTCTGTAATTTGGTATTCATTTTTTATCTTAGAAGGAATCATAAGTTTAGATTTTCTGGCAGTCTGATCCAGACTTCTGACATTCTTTGCCAAAGAATCTGCAGTTTCATTAAATTCCAAATCCACATCTACAGGGATCCATTACTCATATGGATTTGAAATTTAATGAAACATTATTTATTATCAACAATATTTATTGTTACAATTAAACAAAGGAATCATGAAATTCTGGGGTGGAATTTACATTGAAAGAAAGGCAGTGTATTTCTTTTTATATATACATATAAGGAAAAGTTTTAATTAATAAATATTCATAATCTCTTATTTTATAAGTAGTTCCTAATTGTATTCACAATTTTTATTTTCTTTTTTGGCTTGTGCTTTTATATAAATTCAAATATTTCTAAGGAAATTGGAGAAGTCACTGATCTTGCATACTGTTAGAAGAAAAAAAAAAAGATTGAGTATTAAAGACTATTAAATATTTATTTTTTTACTAGAAATGATAAAATGTTTTTTTAATTTATAATTTCCTTCAATCCAAGCATTGAATTTTTTAATTGTTTTATTCTTTTCTGAATACATTTGTTTTGTGTGAAAAATTACTAATGAGCTATTTAATTTTGAAGAATTACTTTTATGTTTTATGCTTTCATTTGATTTATTATGTATTGAACTGCAATAGCCTGTTGTATTGCATGTAGGTTGCTGATTGAAAAGAGCTCTGCATAGAAGCAGTAAGTTAGCTGAATAGAAAAATTCCCTGCGTAGTGTCATAAATAATAAATCTATATGCACCTTATTTTCATTGGGTTCTTTGAGGGGTTACATGTCCTTCCTTTGTCTTACTTTCAAAGGTACCAAGAAACAGTGACAGCACACTGAAAATTTTGCTGTAAAAATGATCAGCAACTTTAAAGAGTTCTTGGAACAAATATAATAATACTCTTTTAACGTATTGGGGGATGGAAAAATCTATATTTTATTCCAGAACAAAGGCATTTTTTAGAAAAAATCAAACTCTTCAATAATTTATATTGAAAATAATAACCTTCAAAATAAATAAAATTAAAGAATTATTTATATATTTAGTAAAAATTATCTTAATATTACTGTTTATTAAATTGTTTCTTTTTCTTTCAGTAATCCTTTAATTATGCTCTTAAGGCTCCATGGACCTTTTAGCCAAGGCAGAATTAGTCAGAGACGATATTTACTATGCCTGTTAGTTTTTTGTTGCAACAGACACAGAGTGACAGAGAAGCTTTTCTACAACAATGAAGATCAGGATGCTCAGGACATATTAAGACTCATCTGGAAGTCTATTCCTGATCCTTACTTAAGTTTAGAAGAATTAAATGATGTATATACATCTTTGAAAATGTCTTTTACTGAACATATGTTCAGTGAAAATATTACTGAAATCTTTAATTATTATAGTAAAACAGTGTCTAAAAGTGAATCGCACATGGAACCACGGTCTCTACAGCACTTATGCAGAATGCAAATTAGAGAAAGCCTAAGCCATAATTTTCAGCTGCCAAAAGGACTGAAGCAACTTAAGATGCCATCAAAATTCAAAACTTATTTACAACTAGAACTTTAATGTCTTTATGTTTATTTAGGATATCTACATTTAATTTTTAAATTATTATGACATTTTTTTTTTTTTTTAAGTTTTTAAACATCTCAATATTTTTGTTTTGAATTTGTTATTTAAAAAGTAAGCTTGTGGCAATTTAAAATAAAATTATTTGAACTAGTTATATCTTAAAAGTATAGTAATGCTGATTTAAAATCAAGAGATTTAATTCTTAAAATTTTTATTCCGTAAAATTTTAAGAATTAAATCTTTGATTTCAAATCAACAATCTTTATTAAGAAAAACTCATAAGTTCTGGAGTAAATTTTTATGAGATCATCTTGTAATCTTTTTGTTAATAATTTTCATTGTCCTTTATATGTGAATATAAAAATCTTTTGTATTCTGTAGTTAAAAAATGTTATTAATGTACGTAATATTAAATGTATTAAAATTAGAATTTTTGTCATGTTTCTATAAAAGAATTCTTAAATTTCTGGATAATTTTTAAAATAGAAAATCATATTTTTGTTTAACATGCAACATGTTTTGCAAACAAAGATTCTTCAGAGAAAAAAGTATTTTTTCTTAATGTTATTCCTTTCTATCAAACTATTTTTCTTCTCAAACTTCTTTTATTTCAAAGGGGAAAAAAAAGAAAAAAATCTGGACAATTTGACTTTTATTATTTTATTTTTCAAAATCATTTAAACAGCATAAAACTTTAATTTTATTATTACTGTCCCTTATTGTCAAATATCCTTAGAATTTTTGTTTTTCATAAAAAAGGAAAGGATCAATTATTAAACAACTAAATGTGTGTGTGTGTTTCTGGCTTATAGACTTGGAAAGATAAAATTTTTACACTCACTTCATAGTTTCAGAAGAATTAGCACCTATTGACCGGTTTTCTGTCTTCGTTATTTACCATTATTTACACCTAGGTCATTATTATAATGTTGTGGTTGCTACATTTTTTTCTCAGCTCAAAAATGACTTTCCATTAATGCATTTTAAAAAGGATTCTTCATCTTAAAACAATGTTATTCTAATTATGCATTTTTCTACTGCTCCCATTTGCAGTCTACCTAAAGTTGCAGTAACAAAGATTATATATTTGTAGAGTTTACAGATTTGGAAAAAAAAAAAACATTATGTAGGAAATTAAAATGGATTATTCTTAAAATGTAAACAAACTACTAAATAACATTTATGATGTATGTAAGTTTTTTAGTATACTATTTCTGCGATTATATTTTAAAAATTGAAAGTTTCTTTTGAATTTTCATAAGTTTAAACTGTGATTCAGTTTATAGTACAAGATATTTATTCATCATTTAAAATATTTATAATAAAGATATTTAAGTAAAGAAATTCATTTTTAAAATTGAATGTTGCAGAATCTTATATAACTCCTATTTCTCTTATGCTTATTCTATAATCCATTTTTGTGGTTTTAAGAGCGACATACATTTTAATGTTTTTTTAACGTTTGCCAATCACTTGAAGATAAAAAATTATTTCATTTATTTATTTAAATTATTTGTGTTACATCAATAGTTTTTAATTCTGCAATTTCTTAAATGAATATTTTTATGGTATTATATATATATATATATATATATATTTCATTAAATGAATTCCAATCCACTGTGGAATTATGGGCAGCTAAAAAGCTGATACACTGGCTAAGAAAGTAACTTTGACAGAGCAACGCATTAATCGACCGCATTCATTTCATACAACTAAATTATTTGTTAATTTGATTTTTAAGAAAATTCTTAAACAAAATATGATTCAACACTAGACCTTAGAGAACAAAACTTACTCCCAAAAGAGCCTCCAATCAATTTCAGTATTTCTGTGACATCATGTAAGTAAAATAAGTGGTAATATTCACGTGTTGAGCTAAATATGATATTGCATTTACAACATTTGCATTTTGTATTGGCTAATGTTCATGGTGTTTTACAATGAGTTCGATTGAATAACAAATAGTTGATGACTCCCAGATCAATGTAAGTAATACCTTCATAATCATAATCATTGTTGTTATCAACATAAATAATTAATAATTATAATTATTATCGTTATATTTAAATATTTTTTATGATAATGCTTGAGCAGAATATTTATTGTTAATTGTTTAATACTTTATATTTATTTTTGAATTTAAATATTTAGTTACAGAAATGTTTGATTACAGAATTTTATTCAGGAATTTATTTGAATTCATAGTCATATTTTGAACAAAATATAAAAAACAGCATTTTTATGTCAGTTTTTTTTTTTTTTTATTAATCACTTAAATATTTCTTGCAATATTGAAAGTCTAGAATTACGAGATCTTACTTATAGAAATTTTAATTCGTAACAATAATAAATATTTCTATATTTGTAATAAAATTATTTTTAAAATGTAATATAATTTGTGAAAATTTTTATTACTCTTAGGAGAATCTAGTTGCCCGAGTATTTAATGAAAAAATTATAGTAAATAATGAGAAGACTAAAAATCATAAATGCGATGTATGTATACATTTATTTTCAAAAGCATACAACCTTTTTTTTTTTTATTTCCAATGGCAAGGCAAGTACAATAAAAATAAAAACAATAATAACAAGGGGAAAAAATACAAAAGAATAAACGTCCAAAAAATGCAAAGATGACCGAAGTCATTGCCTTAAGAGTTCTCTCGCACACCAGTAAAGTGCTGTCGCCGTCAAGTACCGCACATCGTTGGAGGTGGTCTCTGTTCATTGGGTCTGTTAAACCACATAGAGGGTAGCCAGGGTTCGAAAAGATTTTAATGCAATGGAGATGTTCTGCTAGCCAGTCAGAAGATTAAGATTAAAAGATTTTCAGCTCACCAACGCTTTGACCTAATCCCATCTTGAATTTGTAACTTGTGGTTTGTAGTCATTATTTGTTTGATATATAGTTTTATAGAATGGAGTAACAGTGACGAAGATCTCAGTTGAAGTAGTTTTGAGCCTCTTTTTCCTAGACAATCGGCCTGCTCGTTCCCAAAAATGCCACAGTGGCCAGGTATCCACTGAAGTACCACCCGTTTCATTTTTAATGCCAGTTCCCTCATATGATTTTGACACTGGGAGATTTCCTCTGATGAAGGTGGCTTGGTTGAACTAATAGCCTGAATTGTGGCTTGTGAATCAGACAAAATAACCACTCTATTGAAAGCAGCATACAACCTAAATAGACATAAAAAGAACGTGCACAAAATTGATTCTTCATCGTCAGAAATAAAAGATAAAACTGTTTAAATGTAGAAAATGTAGTCAGCTTTTCGACTGTAAGAAATTGTCGCAGACATGAAATAAAACAACAAATTCGTTCCGGAAAAAAGACAAAATTTAAAATGTTCTGAATGTAACAAAATTGTAAGCGAATGCAATAAAATCAATCATTTTGTCAAGATCATCCTGACATTATAATAGTTACAGATACTCATTCATTTACATCAGTAGAAGATTTCACCGTGTGAAAATTAAATGAAGAAAAGCAAACTTCTGCATACTACATCCTAAAAAATTCAATATGGGATCAAAAATGAAACAGTCAAACATTTTGCTTGCCATAGAAGTGGTATATTTAATGCTAAAAGTTCCGGAAAGCGACATTTAAAACTAGGCGGCTCCAATAAAATAGGCTTCTATTGTCCAGCAAGCATGCACGCAACTTTTTTTGACAATAGAACAGTAGAAGTATCATTTGTATCTACTTATATTGGACATTCTTTGTGAGATAGGTCGATTGAGATTCACAAAGCCTGAGAAGTTAGAAATTGCTGGACAATTGCATGTTGATATTCCAATACCAGATGTATTAAGCAAAATTACAAATACTGTTTCTCCAACGAAGCGTCTTACTGCCACCAAAGCACAAGATTTGAGAAATATTGCAAAATCATATGGAGTCAACATGTCAGTTATCAGAAACGAAAATGATGCTTTATCTGTGGATAGTTGGGTAAAAGAAATGGAAATGAAAGATTATGGTCCAATTTTATTATATAAGTTACCAGGAGAAATGTCTGAAAGTTTTTCCTCACCTATATATTGAAGATTTCGTATTAGGTTTTATGAATGAAGCGCAAGAATAAATTTTAAAGCTATACGGGAATGAAATTATATCAATTGCTTCCACGCATGGGACAAATAAATATAACATCCGCCTTACTAGTTTAGTTGTCAAAGATGACCACTTGGAAGGTTTTCCAGTGCCTTTTTATGGAGTAATCGTCAATGTGAAGCAAATTTCAGAAACTTTTTGATGCCATTAAATTAAGAACTACAGATATAGCCACTAAAACCTTCATTTCTGATGACTATCCAGCATATTATAACACCTAGAGTAGCATTTTCCCTCCAGCACAATTTAACATTATTTGTGACTGGCACGTAAAATGTGCTTGGAGAAAAAAGCATTGAAAATACGAAACCCTGAGAAAAGAGTCAGCATTCTAGCATCACTGGATCCTTTATCAAATGAACTTGACATATTTACATTTAATGAGTTTTAACAACTCATTCGCAATACGTGTGTCACAATGGTTAGAGAATCCAGAAACTTCAGCCTTTGCAAATTATTTTACAACACATTACCAAACTCGGCCCCATCAATGGGCTGCATGCTTTAGACAAAATTCAAATATTAATACTAATAGGACTATAGAAAGATGGCATAAAGATATAAAATACAACAGTGATTTAAAAGGACAAAGCTCTACATAGCTTAATGAAATCTTTGCAAGTTAAAATAATGAAAAGGATATCCTCATTACAACATGGAAAACTAACAAAAAGATTTCTCTTATCAGAAATAAACAAATAGCCCAAAGTAATCAAGACAATATTAACACTTATAAAGCAAATGCGGATGAGTGGTTTATTCCCTCCTTTTTACATCTCTAGGTTTCCGTAAAAAAAAAAAATGGATATTAATTCTGGACGTTCCTGTAATTTATTGTGCGATACCTGTCAAATTTGCTTGCATCAATTTCGATGTAGTTGTGCAGATTCATGCATAAGATATAATATCAGTAAGCATATTCACCCGGTCATCTCGTGAGAATGGAAAGTGATAAAGCTGCTTTGAAGGTTTTCAATGTAACTCCTTTTGGACAACGACCAAGGGGAAGACCGAAAAAGAGATGGGTCGACTGTTTAGACTGATTTTAATGTTATTAAGATAAAAAAAACCTGGAGGTCCACGACCCAGAGGAGAATAGCCTGGCTGGATCTTTTAAAGAAGGCCAAGGCCCACAACGGGCCGTCGAGCCAGCTATGATGATGATGAAACATATTCATATTGTACGCATTAAAAATAGTTTCGGCAATAAAGAAGAAATGAATCAAATAGAAGACAGTAATTTAACCATCAATACAAGGGAAAACGAAGTTGGAGAACAAGAAAATTTTATTTTATTTAAAGAACAAAATACTGAAAAAATTTAGAAAATCTGAAAGAAAAGGCAATTTCTTCAGTTTTATAGGCAATACCAACAATTAAATCGTGTACATCTGAAGTGCAATGCAAGGAATTTATGAAAGATTGCTAACATCTTTAAACAAATGTACATCGTTGGCTGTTCATAAACATGAATTACCTCATGTAGCTACAGAAAATGCACCTACAAAGAATGTAGAATAACAAAGACAATTTCCTGCAAAGAAGAGGAAACTGCAAAATGTAGCAGATTGTTATAATCCAGATAACTCTGATCTGCAAATTATACTGAATATAAAAAATGTTGCTTCTAAAAATAATTTAGAAGTTGTCATTTAATAGTATTTAATAAAAAACTAATTAAAGTTATTTTATTTTATATATGCTAAACTCATCAAGTAAGGAAAATAAGCCTACTGGGAAATCCCGTCTTACTTGATTTGATTTAAAGGGATAACACATCTAGCACTTTACTTCTTAGGTGATGTGGAAAATTGTTCAAATTTCAATATTTATAGTTTTGGACTATTTCAACTATGCACGAATATGTATTATACATTTATCTGTTTCTGTATACATTTTACTATTAAATATTACTTATTCTAATTTTAAATAAAATGGACTCTTGCCTTTTATTATGTTAATTACTTTGTCGGAAATTTCATGATAAAAAAGACATACTTATTCATTACATACTTACATTGTTATTAAAGTAACTTTTTTTTTTTTTTTTTTTTTTGCTTATATATTTTCATAGATGTTATTTAATTTTGTTAATCTACTACGTTGCACCATAAGTTAGTTTCTCTCGTGCTGTTTCTAGCAATACCATTTATATGAAGATCTAATGATATTTGCAAAAATTTTTCAGAGTGTCACCTTTTTTGAGAGGACTTTTTAAGTAAACACCTAAGTTTTCTTAATTATCTAGTGAAATTTTCTGATTATACACTTATACACACCGAGTTAATATATATATATGTCTCTGTATGTGTAATAACACCAGTTTTGCTTAGGGCCGGATCATCGCACAGACAAATAAGAGAAGGGTCCAGTTTTTAGAAGGCCTTGGTCAAACTGTCTATTTCATAAATAAGATAATTTACTTTTCTGTTGGACAAATATATCTAATAAATAAATAAAAAATATATTGTTTTGAAAATATGATAACATAACAAAAAAAAATTCTGTCTATTCTTTTTTTAGAGTTCTAAAATCTAAAGAAAATGTGTTCTTATGTTTTTTATTATTGAAAGTTTTTTTTATTTATTTATTTCCAATGGCAGATTATGAGCAGTTACAGCAATAAAAAGAACATTTATCCAGACCCTGTCAAAGGCTTTAGCAATATCTAGGAAAATGATGCCAGTGACGGATTTGGTGGCGAGTCCTTGTGCGATGATTTCAGTGACACGTAAAAGCTGATGGGGGGTTGACAGGTTGTTAGCAAAGCCGAATTGATGAGGAGACATAATATTATTAGAATAAATAAAATGAAGATATTTGCTGAGGATGATTTTTTCAGTGAGGTTAGGTTTTTCAGTGAGGTAGTCGGAAGAAGAGAGATAGGTCGGTAGCTAGTGGGGTTAGTGGAGCTTTGCCGGGTTTTTGGCAGCTTGAAAAATATTGCTGTAACGCTTTCAGCAACAGCCAGTTGCATCATAGAAGGGGAAAATTTTGGGGGGGGGAAATTCAGATAGAGAAAAAAAAGGTGCAAAAGACTGTATTGAGCCTCTTCTCAATTGTATTGAAAAATAAACATAAATTTTAAAAGGGGAAACGGATGAATTGATTACTTGTTGGGGGAAGGGGGAGTGCAAGTCAAATATCCGCTGCGCAAAGCAGTTTTGAAAGAAAAGTGCTCAGTCACATTGTGAAATGTTTTTTATTTAATTTTTCTTTTGATATTACATAATTTAACATTTTAATTAAAGTTATTTTTAAAAAAATTATTTTAAATTTTATTAAACAATTTTTTTATTATATTTAAAATCTCTCTGAAATTAATTTTCTGCCATATTGCATTTAAATGCTGAAATGAGCTTGACAATTTTTCACCCTAAAATGATCGGACTATACTTCAGTTTGGAAATTAAACACGAAAATTTTGTTATAAATTCAATATAAAAAAAATTGTGTTTCGTTAATAAAATAAAAAAAAAACGATTCATTATTAATAGTGAAAAAAAAACAAAAGGCAAATGTTGCGAAATGTAGACTTCTGTAGACTTACTGAGATGATCTTAAAAATGTTGCATTTTCATTGGACGCTGAATCAGGCCTTGTAAATTAAATCCCTAAATCTTGACAAAAAAATTTCCTTTCCGTAAATGCTGTCAGTGCCCTCTGCTGGTATCGAATTGTAAACAATAGGAGCGATTTTGCTCAGATGCAATATTAAAGCTATTTGGAGTTGGTTGGATGTGTTGATGAGAATGTTAAGACTCTAAGTACTAATATTTTTTTTTTAAATGTCAATAAGTCGACTAAAATGTTTATTTACATACTTTTTAATTCCAAATAATTTAATTATTACATTCCTTAACAATTTTTTTTAATTAGTTCATTACGCAAACCATTCGAAATAAACACTGATTTTGAGAATCTTATCTGTTTCTTATTACCCATTTTGCACAGAGAATATTGGGATTCTAAAGTAATCCAGAATTTTTT
The DNA here is from genome assembly GCA_021605075.1 of Caerostris darwini. Taxonomy (NCBI): domain Eukaryota; kingdom Metazoa; phylum Arthropoda; class Arachnida; order Araneae; family Araneidae; genus Caerostris; species Caerostris darwini. Next base: position 260,238 of record BPLQ01005811.1, on the reverse strand, counting down.
TTTCTTGTCTCTGTTTTTGAAAAGTTTATGAAAATGAACCAAGAATCAAAAGCATTAGAATATTTGTTTCAACATGCTCAAGAAACCAATAATTCTGCTAGAAGGAAAATATCTGAAATTAACTGCTGGATTGCTCAATGTATTACTTTTACTAACTTTAAAGAGTTGAATTTATTTTTAAACATAACAATTTGTTGGAGTTGGATGCAGAATATTATAGAAAAACAATTATGGATATTTTAGTTTCAATGAAGTAAGTAAATTTTTTTTCTCTTATTTGAGTTCGAAGAGTAAAAGTCATAGATATTTTATTTTCTTATTTATTTTTCTTGCATTTATTATTATTTTTTTTTTATTATTCTTAAATGAAATTTGTTAAAAAGATAACAGTTGAAACAAAAGATCTTGAAAATCAGTTGTGGGATTTAGATAGAAAAAAATGCAATATAATTCTTATAGACACAAAATAAGTACAGATTATATTAATAATAATTCTCATTTCTGTTTAATAAGAAATTCCTAATTACTTTCAAACTTTTTTCAAGTTTTTTTTTTTTTTTTCTTCATCCTATAGTTTAAATTTTTAAAAGGAATTAAAGAAGTCTTACTGATCCCATGTATTTATTTTGAAAAAAAAATATATTATGGGATCTGTAAGACTTCTGATTCTATAATATAGATTCACTTATCAAAAGCAATTAAATGTGTAATTCTTTTAGGGATTTATAAAGCCAGAAAATATGAAATGTTCTTTAAGTACAAATTTTGATTAACTGTCAAAAATTAAACTGATTTTTTGATGCTTTAATCTTTTTCAATACTTTAATTTTATATTAAAAAGCTGTTTTTAATTATCAGATGAGTTTCAAATGAAAAATTACAAATGTATTTATTTCTAATAAGTTTTATTATTGATTAAATTTTTTTTTTTAATTTTCATAAAATGCTACTTTTTGTTAATTAAATTATATGTTAAATTATAATGGCACATTAAGTTTGTTTCCAAAATGAAGTTACAGACCAGAGCACTTTTGCTTTAAAACTTGACAACAGAAAAAAATCTCCTTTTAAACTGAAAATGATTAATATATCAATTCTATTGAATTGAAAATAAAAGGATGCGTTCACCCTTTTTATTGGCATGCTTTGTCTGTTATGATGCCAGGAAATAATTTTGATTCCTGCTTTGAAAGTGACCAACAAGTTCTTGGGTTAAAGATAAAGTATTGCCATAACATAAAAAAAAGTTCTGGTACTGGTATTTTATTTTAGAAGCAAGGCATTTTGTAAAAGAAACAAATTCAACAAATCTTTATTGAAATGAATAGTAAAATTATATAGAATAAAAAAAAAAAAACTTTAATCTGCTTAAAAATAGAACTGATCTTAATGAATTTTTATGCTATTAATTTATATTTGTTTATCCATCTCTATTATTATTTACTTAATGTAATTTATCTATGCCTTTATTTCCCTTTCAGTATCCCAGTATGTGTATTCAGGCTAATTCAAGCAATCGTTGGACAAGATAGGATAAGGGAAAGGCGACATATGCTATGTCTGCAAGTCTTGCATTTCTGCATCGTCACAAAGGTGTCTCACAACAGTATTAATACTCAAGAAGCTCAAGAAACATTAAGGATGATCTGGAAATCTATTCCTGATGCTTTCTTGTGCTTGGAAGAACTAGATGTTGTCTTTACATTTTTAAAAAGATTTTTACAAGTTTTATTTCCCGAAAGGAATATTGAATCCATATTTCATCTTTCTATTGAACAAGTCTCTAAATTTTATCTTGAAACTGTGTATAAAATGGAGTCACACTTGGAACCTCGGTCTCTACAACACTTATGCAGAGTACAAATTAGAGAAAGGCTCAGTCACAATTCTCAGTTGCCAAAAGGACTGAAGCAGCTTATGGTGCCATCAAAAATCGAATCTTATTTACAACTTGAATTTTAATTCTTTGTGAAGTTCATTCAAGATACCTTCATAAATTTTTAAAAAGTCTTTTTTTTTTTTTTTAATTGTTAAGTATCTCGTTCTTATTTTGTATTTGTTATTGAAAAAAGGATATTATACCATTTTAAAATGAAACAGCTCAAATATATTGTGCCTTAAAAGAAAATTATCATAAATGAAAGAAAAAAATTTTTTGAAAGTTTTATTTATTTAAAAGTTTTATATTATTTTAATATAATTTATTATTATTGTTTATATTATTATTTATTTTATGTAATTTTATATTTATTAAAATTATGGACAGAAGTATTTGGCTTAAGTAATTTCAAACTTCAAAGAACTTTTAGAAAAGCATCTTGTAACATTTTTTGAGCAATTGTTTTCATATTCTTTAACATTAAATTAATTAATTTCATGAATCTTATTTCAAAATCAAATCAATAGTTAATTTCATATGAAAAAGTAAGTAGTTTTTTTTTTTGTTTGTATGTTAACTTTTGTATTTTATGACAGAATTTCTATAGAACACTGCATTTTGGTGATTCTTTTTTTAAAATACTTTTGTTAACAGTGAAACCCTACTATTTATCTTTTTTATTCATTTTTTTTTTTTTTTTTTTTTCTTTTTTCTTTCTTTTTTTTCTTTTTTTTTTCTTCCCCCTTTTTCTAACTTCTTTCTTTTTTTTTTTTTTTTTTCGTAAGAGCAGTTGGATAAACTGAAATAAAGCAGCTAAAAAAAGTATAAATCCCAAAGTCAAGTCAATTTTATGAAGGAAATATTCTTTTCTTAATATTTTATCTATCTATATATTGTATGAGGTCAAATCTCATATTATTTTGTTATTGTTTTCTATTGATTGTAAAGCTTTATTTAAATGAATTGTTTAAAAAAAATTTTTTTGCAATTTTATGGGTGACTGTACTGTTTCATAAACATAAAATTGTTAGAATTATTAGAACAATATTATTCATATAATGTTTATATAGTTTGATGAGTAATTTTGAAAATGAATTATCATAATTTTGTTTAATGTTAGACAAAAATTTGGGGAAAGAAAACATTTACCCTAAGTGCTCCTAAAGTTTTTAAATGATGTATTAAAAAAAATCACAACTTCTTTCATCATTTCAAGATAAAGAAAAAAATCTGAAAAATTTATGAGAAAACACTATAAAATGAAAGTTAGTAAATTATTTATTATTATTTAATATTAATTTTATGGTATTTAATAGATCTTTTAATAAATCTGAGACATTTCAATTTTTTTAATTCATCAAAACACTAAATATTCTAGAAAATAATATTTTATTAAAATTGCACTTGAGATTACATTACATCTTTAGCAACCATATTTATAAATTACATTACTGTCTTTTTTTTTTTTTTTTTTTTTCTTGAAATAAAAACTTTTAAATAGTATTCTTATTTTTAAATTTACTACATTTTAATCAATAAAAAACACTTCATTAAATATAATGTAAATATATATAATATACATGTGTGCTCACATGCATGTCTTAAATGGTAAAACACCAAATTTATCAGATATTATAAGAAATCATTTTAAAAAAGAATCTATCCAATTAACTAATCATACACGCGATAAAGAACATTACATTGACTTCAATAGAACAATTAAAGAAAAAAGAAAGACATTGATAAGAATACTGGGACAGCCATCTTAGTTCACTATCAAATTCAAACACAATTGCCTCTGAAAAATAATTAAAAGCATTAAAAAGGCAAAAATATTATATCACTTTAAAATAACATACACAAATAAAGATAAATAAGACTTGGAATATCCTACCTAACACAATTTTCTCCAAACATCAAATCAACACATACATTTTATCTAACACAAATCCTACCATCTGATGTTCATAAAAAAAATAATATCTGGTATTCATATTCACTAATATTTTTGACATTTATAACATGTATAGGATGTTAGTGTCCAAAGTAGTAGAACTCGCCTTTCAACAATTTTCAAGCTTGAAATTATTCCAAAGCTTCTATTTTTTAAATTATATTATGAATTTTTTCAGTTGCTGTGTCAGAAAAAAAATTGAATAATGAATCTAAAGGTAGTAGAATCTTTCCAAAAAATTTTTTTTTTTTTTTTTTCCATTTTGATTCCTTACATTTATTTGTAAGTACAGCAAAACTAGTAAATATTTTTGTGCTTTTTACCTTTTAAGACATGCATAAGCTACAGTGGGACTATTCCAACCTGAACCCACACAGGTTTAAAATAAAATATGGATAATTTAGGTATTATTTAAGATTTAAAATTCTTGTGCTGAAATTATTTATTATAGATGGATCTAAGATTCTTTTAAATGTGTAATGGGGCACAGCATTTTATAATTAAAAGTATAAAGCATTATAAGAGCACATAGACTTATAATGAAAAGCTTTTACATAAAATACTAAACTTAATATATAAACTATCATCCTCAAAGAATTATTATTATTTTTTTTTTTTTTTGTAAAACACAAAAATGTAAACAGCTACACTAAATTTATTTGTGCACTTTATAAATATTACTTTCTAAATTATAAAAAAAAATTGTTGCTCAGATTACTAATTTTTTGTGAAAGCTGGAATAGAGAAGGGTTTTCATGTGGTTACTCGTGCCACAGATACTTGATAATTCCTGCAAGAGGGAAACCATAACAGGTATCTTCCCTATCCGATGGGGAATGTATCAGATTGCAATTTGGCTGAGCCAAGACATCATTTGGAATCAGTATAAACCGGTCTGGAAATTAGATTACTAATGGATAATAGATTTTTATAGATTTATATGCTAGTTGTCAGGTGTTGTGTTAAAATAAAATAAATGAAAAGGCAAACTGGAGTCCTATTTGAAAGAACAGTACATGAACATGCGCCTTATCAGTGATAGTTCATCACATTTCAATTGTGCAAAGTTTGAAAAATAGTAATGTACTTCTTTTTGAAATTTCTATAAAAGTACTTTTTTTTTCCTTCACTTTGAAGAACTACTATTATGAAGACGGATGATCTATTGGTGCAATCTGGGTTTAAATCTAGTAGTAAAAATTATATATTTTTATTATTTTGGTATGCCTCGTTTTTGGCGACTTGATTTAATGATTTCTTTTATTTTCCATGGCTGTTTGATTTTTACTATCATTTTGTGCTATTTGCATTGGGCTGTGCTTTTAGATTGCCCAAAGTTTTTTTTTTTTTTTTATATTATGATTTCTCAAAGGAGGCCTGGAGGCTAGCGCTCGGTACCACAGGTTTCGGGTTATTTACCACAGGTTAAATCCACTTTAAACCGTAGGTCCCGGTCTAACATGTTCGTAGAACGTTGCAGGAGTATTGTTATGCCTAGTCAGTAACTTATCTTCAAGCTACACGCACCTCCTGGGCAGTGGTAAGTGAGTAACGTCGGTGCAGCGCGTCGGTAACTTTAAGGCATCCAAAACAACTGTCTAAGTGTTTGCCAGCTGCATTAGAACAAAAAAAAATTATTTCTCAAAGTCGTATGGATTGAATTCCAATAAAGTCATATCTAATACAGTCGAACTTCAAGGGAGACGCCAAATAATTCGAGTTGTAGAGTTTTCGACTTATGGAGGATTTCGACTGACGCGGATTTTGTAAGGAGATATTCGATTTGTAGAGGTTTAGATTCTTTCTAACTTATTTTGAGTTAGAGAGGTAAAATAAATAAAAATTCAAGTTACGGAGGTAATAAACATGTTTATTTGCAACTTATGTACTACAATAAAAAATCAAAATAATTCCGAAAGAACCTTAAAATTAAAAATATGTATCAAAAAAGTCAGTTATTATTTTATTATTTTTGCTTTGAACAATTCGATCGTTCTCTATCTATAGTATTATCTAAGCTATAAAGAGCATAAAATTCTTTTTCTTCCGAGTTGCTATTTCATAGAATTGGTTATTCTATTTACTATATACTCATACATTGTTTTCTAAGAAACAATGACGTGCATTGTCGGCAAATCCTTAAAGTCGATAACTTATTTTTCTTCGAGCTATAGAGGTAATTAGTTTCAAATGATCGGGTTGTAAAAAAGATTGTAAAATCAAACATTGCAATGTTCGAGATACAGAGATCCATTTTTTATTTTATTTTTTTTTTTTTCGAGTTAAGGAGGAAAATTTATATCAAAATGGCTTGTGGGGATTGACTCATTATTTCGCCTTATAGAGGGGTGAAATTTCGAGTAATGGAGGTTTTGGCGCTTCAAGGGAAGGGAACAAAAAAAATTTTCGTGTTATGGAGATTTTCGACTTAAAGAGGTTCTACTGTAATACCAAATTTCAGAATCATTTGAATTTAAAAGTTTTCACCAAATTCTAAAAGAATATATTTCAGCAGATTATCGGCCATGAATTTCAATGGAAGAAATTATGGGTTTAATAATGGCATTTGCTAAATTGATGTGTCATTTATGTAGAGTTTTCAACCGGTTCCAATAGATTCATCCCGGCCGAACCTACAGTTTTTGTAGACTTCTCTACCAGTCTAACAATGGTTGGACTTTTGCAGTGGGTGTCTAGGGGTTTTGACAGACACAATGAAGTAATGCGTTTCTTTAAATAAAGCCATTTAATGACACGATATTTTACAATGATATTTACATTAGTTTTTAATTAAGGGGTAAACATATTCTCTCGCTGCTTGACGCAGCCTGCCCAATCTCGCCCCTCTCTCGTTGACCGCCAGCCGTTCTTTTTAATATACTTTTATTAGCTTCACCTGTATGTTTGTATGTAACTCACTTTTTGGGACTGATGGCGCCATCTACTGGCGAGTCAGTCAACTGATCAAACCCTACTTATTTTGTATAATTATTTTGTTTAATCTTAATTACTTTTGCTTTATTTTACTTTTATCTTAAAATTCTCATTTTAACTTTAACCTTTTTATTTTTGGGCATCGTCAACGGACTCTTAATTGTACCGATAGCTTTAGCTTTTTCGATCTCCTGCTTTAATTGTTCTCAAGCAGATGTTTTTCCTAAATTTTAAATTCATTTATTTATTTTTAATTATTTCTATTCATTAATTTAAGAAACTACAATTTATGCTAATGTTTTAATTAATTTAAGATGTGGAGGTTTTGTGATTCTTAAAACCACCAAGGAACTCCGTAACCGGTACGTCCGTTGCCTAGCTGTCTTTCACCCCGGGTAGAAATTCAGTAATATCCGCAATCGAATTGCGCTCTTCCTATTGGCCGTAAATTTCGGTGGGTAAAAAGTATGTAAACTTAGCGGATAACCGGCCAAGTGGAAAACAAACAAATTAAAACATGAAAAATAAATTATAGTTTAAAAAAACTAAAAAAAAATATGCTTTTAGAGTTAATCAGACTAAAAGGTAAAAAATAAATTAATAGTTTAAAAAAACTAAAAAATAAGCTTTTAGAGTTAATCAATCTAAAAAGTAAAAAATAATTGTTAACATAAGAATAAAATGACTGATGAGAAAATGAATATCACTGTTCTAAAAGCGTGGGGTGCTCGATATCAATCGTTATAATTTTTCACTAGTTTCATTCCGAAATGCAGAGTTAGTTTAAAAATGTCATACAAAGCACCCCACGCTTTTAGAACAGTGACATTCATTTTCTCGTCAGTCATTTTATTCTTATGTTAACAATTATTTTTTACTTTTTAGATTGATTAACTCTAAAAGCGTATTTTTTAGTTTTTTTAAACTATTAATTTTTCTTCTTTCCTCATCCACGGGGACCTGTCCCCTTCTCGTGGGGTCAGAGTTCAAAGCTGAATACTCCCCCACCTTGTAAACAGGCTCTGTCAAAGACAAGCAACCGTGATGTGTCGCCGCCTGCTGATTACCACACAATTAAATCCTACATTTATCTATGTATAAATGATAGATTTACAATATGCTTTACCTGAGGGAGTTACTGGTTCTCTCGAATACTCTTTTTAGTTAGCACATTTTTAGTGAATCGACGTTCGAAAAATCTATTTATTTATAATTCTCCAAGTTCCTGCACGCTTCTCTAAGTTACTACGCCATCATTCATAAGCCATGACAATATGTAACAGAAATGTATAAAAAACAACACTTGCCATACGAAAAAATGATTTTAGTGTGTAGTTTACTCGTATGCCAGTGGAAAAGGATATATAAAACTTAATCTCATTATAACATAATCCAAAAATATATTTGGTAAAATATGTTTTTTATAGAGTTATGTTCAAATAAAATCATTATTTGGCCTAAAATGGATTGTAGGACACGCTGTACATTTGGGTATTCTATGGTAAAATTATAAGGTACATTATCAGAATAAAACCCACCTTAAATTTGGGATCCTTCTCATTCAGATAGCATTTAACCTGTCACAAAATCTTTTCATCATCGGCGCAAAAACGTCATGACGGGCCAAAGCTGTTAGCTTACTGGCAGATTTCAAGACAGGTGATATTTTCTTTTTACTGTGTAGGGTCGTCATCCCTACGCTCTACAGTCATATTAGACCGGGACCGATTTAAAATGGATTACGAACCGCTACAAACATCCATGTACGGCCGGCACTCGAATCCGAAACCTGTGGCACCGAGCGCTAGTCACTCAGCCATTACGATCAAAAACCTTTTCGCTAGTTTCATTGTGTTTTTCACAAATGAAAACCACTCCGTGAAAACATCAGTGGTTGTCCAAGTTTTTAATACGCTTTTATTAGTTTCACCTGTATGTTTGTTGTAACTGACTCTTTGGCCACGATTTTGCCCTACTTTAAGCTATCCGATTTAATTTAAACGTTGTAGACTTATCAAGGACCGACGACACTAAAATATTTTGATAAATTTGTTATCTCATCATGATTAGGATCGCCAAGATTAGTGATTTTATTTTAACTTATGAAGAGCAATTTAACCGATGTAAAAAAGTACCTAAAACATGCAAACCTACGTGGGACAGTAGTTTACGTAAACCTACGTGGGACAGTTAGTAGTTTTACTCACAATTAAATTATTGTAAGAACTATAGTTCCAGTCCTCCGTACCTGGACCTCATTTAAATATTACAGTTTATAAACACTAAAAAACACGCTTTTAGAATTAATCAAAGTAAAAAATAATTGTTAACATGAGAATAAAATGACTGACGACAAAATGAATGTCACTGTTCTAAAAGTGTGGAGTGCTTTGTATGACATTTTTTAAACTAACTCTGCATTTCGAAATGAAACTAGTGAAAAATTATAACGATTGATATCAAGCACCCCAGGTTTTTAGAACAGTGACATTCATTTTCTCGTCAGTCATTTCATTCTTATGTTAACAATTATGTTTTACTTTTTAGTTTGTTTATTATAGTTTAAATAAATAAATTATAGTTTAAAAAAACTAAAAAACACGCTTTTAGTGTATTATAGTTTTTTAAACTACAATTTATTTTGTCCAATAAATAGGCAATTTTTGAAAATCTACGTCTTTCATTGGCTGTGAACTAAATGATTGTAATACGATTTATGAGCAATGTTTTTAACATCCCTTTCCTTAAAGCGTTCGATCTCCTAGCTAAAGGATTCACAAACGAGATCCACGGTTTTATGATCTCCAAAGTGGGCCTGATGGCCAATTGGCTAGCTGTCTGGCGTTTGGTATGGATGTTTGTGAGTGGTTCGGAATCCACTTTAAACCGTAGGCCCCAGTCTAATATGACTGTACAGCGTTGGGCGTAGGGCTGCCCCATAAAAAACATCCTCTGTCTCGAAATTTGCCAGTAGGCAGAGGGCCATGGGGCTGTTGCACCATTTATGAAGAAGAAGATCTCCAATGTGGGCTTCAGCAAAGTGATGCTATTAATACTGTTTAGTATTTCTCAGGTAATTTTTCTTTTTTTTAAAATTGCAATCGAAAATTATTGTAAACCTGACAAATTCATTCGATCGTAAATTTTGAAATTTTTTTATGAGGTTTATTTAGGCTCAAAATATATTTTCCTTTAATTTTTCCGAAATTTGAAAAATAAGCATTTCATAAGAGTAAAAATAAATAAATTGAGATGTGTTTGGTAAATGATGTCCTCTTTTGTAAAATAGCCTGATGTTAATTTCATTTAAAAAACTTTTAAATAAAGCTACTTTTTTTCTTCGATTTATAATGAGAATCACAAATATGGAAAAAACCTTTAATTATATATTTTTAAACTTTTTTCATTCATTAAAAAAAATTTTTTTCCATAAAATGCACCGTTCTTTACCATTAATTAGATCGATTAAAATCCAACATTTGCAAAAACATCCAAGTCAAAAAACGCCAATGCAGCCAATTAATAAATTCTACGCTTAAATCCTCTCTCCATGCATCATGCTTTTTTTACTCGTTATTTGCACTTTTTTTTTTAATTCTACATTTTCAATCTATTTCTGTCCAATTAATGCTATTTTAGTGGCCTAATGATGGCGTTTTATTTTAAGATTCCGCGTAAACAGACGCTCACGTGCTTCGAATGTGCTAATTAGGACGAAAACTCGCTCTGTGTGGGTTCCAGCTGTCTGCTACGGAATTAGGAATGACATTCTCAAGGTCAAAACTGGATTTTGTCTGATTAAAGATAACAAGCAGCATTTTGTTCAATCTTGCTTGTAAATAGGATAACGTATTTTTAACATTTCCGTATAATGAGTTAAACACATTCATACACAATTATGGTTGATGTAACTTAATGTTTTAGAAACTAACATTACCATTTGATTTATTTTTTTTCACCTCGAAATTTTTTTTTTTTTTTTTCAATTCCTTCTATTAGCTCACACTCACCCTGTATATATCTTGTTCAAATTTTCAATCATTCATAAATTAACTTTTATTCATCCTCTCAAGTTCAAATACATTTTTTTTTTGAACTTGTAGTGGACGACACTTGATGTTAATACAGTCTTTTTTTTTCAAAAAATAATTCTGTAATTAAATTTAATTAATTATTATAGTTTTTTTTAGATTTAAGTTGCATATGCACCAAGTTGCACCATCTACCAATAGAGGGCGCCGGATAAACTTAAAAAAAGGAATGAAAATTATTTATAAAGGACTTTCTTCAATAGAGTGAAAAAAAAGTAATAATTGACTTAAAATTTTTTTTTATATTACTTGTTTCTAATGTAGCTGGCAAACAGACAATTGTCTTTGATGCTTTAAGACAAGCGCTGCACCTACGTTACTCATTTAGAACTACCCAGGAGGTGCGTGTAGCTTCAAGATAAGCTACAGACGGAGTAACAATACTTCAACAACGCTCTACGATCATGTCAGACCGGGACCTACGGTTTAAAGTGGATTCCGAACCACTACAAACATCCATGGCATCGCCGGAACTCGAACCCGGAATCAGTGGCACCGAACGCCAGTCACTCGGCCATCAGACCCTATTTTTAATTGCTATCGAAGATTATTGTAACCCTGACAAATTCATTCGATCGTAAGTTTTGAAATGTTTTTATGAGATTCATTTAGGCTTAAAAGTATTCTTTAATTTTTCCCAAAATGGAAAAATACTATTGAAAAAATTGATAAGATTAAAAATAAATAAATTGATGTTTTGGTAAATAATGCTCTCTTTTGATAAATAGCCTGATGCCCTTTTCATGTTAAAATATTTTTAAACTTTTAAATATTTCTACTTTTTTCTTCGAATTATAATGAGAATCACATACATACAGTGAGTCACAAAATTGAGTATGCACCTCTAAAACTTTTAGACTTCTTCCAATTACAAATTAAATATTGATTTAAATAGATAAATTTTTTTATCCTAGAAACTTTAACCTCTGCTTTACCATCCTATAATAACACAATTCTATAGTTAACTTATTTATTACGAAAAAAGTTAAGCGATTCGAAGAAAAGATAGAAAACCATGCCACAAAATTGAGTATACACTTCTTATATTTGTAAATTATGCCACCACTTTTTTTAGTTTCAAATTTTCTTTAAAGAGTTTCAGGAGAAGCTGCTGCTTATAACACGTGCTATTGCACTTCAACGCTTTTAAATAGTATTTTTTCTCATTAAAAATCGTAAAATGAGCTCTCGTAGAGAAACTACTGAATCTGAGCGTTTATTGGTTGTAAAATGGTCGAAAGAGGGCAAATCTCTTCGAGAAATCGCTTCGTTGATTGGTGTAACTCATGGTTGTGTCCAAAAAATACTATAGAAGTATAAAAAAAACTGGATCTGTGGCCAATATTCCTGGAAGAGGACGTAAAGAAATACTGAGTACTACAGCGAAGAGGAAGATCATTCACTCAGTAAAGAAAGATCCGAGGGTGAGTGCCTCTAAACTAGCTTTATCGATGTCCTCTACAATCGGGAAAAAGATCTCAGTTGAAACAATTCTACGTACCCTTCACCAATATGGGTTTTATGGCCGTACACCAATACGAAAGCCACTCATCAAGTATGTGAATAGACAAAAGAGAGTGATTTTCGTCAAAGAACATCGTTTAAAGCCTATTTATTTCTGGAACACTGTAATATTTTCTGATGAAAGTAAGTTTAATCTTTACGGAAGCGATGGACGATTTAAAATATGGAGAGAAGCTGGGAAAGCACTGGCACTTAAAAACACCATTAAGACAGTCAAGTTCGCAGGTGGATCTGTCCTCGTTTGGGGTTGTATGTCGGCTGGAGGAGTTGGAGAGCTTCCTTTTATTGATGGTATTATGGACAAACATGTATATTTGGGGATTTTAAATGATAACTTGAAAAAAAAGTGCCAGTAAGTTGGGGCTTGGGTCAAGCTTCATATTCCAGCAGGACAACGACCCCAAGCATACAGCGAAGATTGTGCAGTTATACTTGCTGTACCATTGCAAGAAGCAATTACACACTCCAGTCCAGTCTCCAGACCTAAACGTCATCGAAAATTTGTGGTCACAATTAGAGAAAGCTGTACATGAGCACGAAATCACAAGCAAGGAAGTTCTGAAGAAGGTTTTGAGAGAAGAATGGGCTAAAATTTCTGTTGAAACCACTAAAACACTAGAAGAATCTATGTCCAGAAGATTACAAGCTGTAATTCAAGCAAAAGGTTATGCAACAAAATATTAATTTGTACGTTAAAAGGAAATTAATAAAGGTGTATACTTATTTTTGTAGTGTTGTTTTTCCTCTCGTCTCAGATCTTTTATTTTTTTTCGTAAAAAATAAATAAACGTAACAATTCTATAAGTGTAGTACGATAAAGCATAGACTAAAGTATATAAGGTAAAAAATTCAATCATCTTAAAGCAATATTTAATTTGTAATTGCAAAAAGTCTCTAAGTTTCTAAGGTGTATACACAATTTTGTGGCTCACTGTATATGCAAAAACGTTTAAATATATATTTTTAAACAACATTTTATTCTACAAGGAATTTTACGTTATTTAATGAAAAAAAAACTTGTTTTATTACCGTTCTTTACCATTAATTAGATCGATTGAAATCCAACATTTGCAAAAACATCGAAATCAAAAAACGCCAATGCAGCCAATTAATAAATTGTACGCTTAAATCCTCTCTCCATGCATCATGCTTTTTTTACTCGTTATTTGCACTTTTTTTTTTAATTCTACATTTTCAATCTATTTCTGTCCAATTAATGCTATTTTAGTGGCCTAATGATGGCGTTTTATTTTAAGATTCCGCGTAAACAGACGCTCACGTGCTTCAAATGTGCTAATTAGGACGAAAACTCGCTCTGTGTGGGTTCCAGCTGTCTACTACGGAATTAGGAATGCATTCTCAAGGTCAAATGGACTTTGTCTGATTAAAATAACAAGCAGCATTTTGTTGAATCTTGCATGGAAATAGAATGTTGTATTTTTTATTAATTTGTAATATTTCCATAAAATAAGTTAAGCACATTGATGGTTGATGTAACTTAATGTTTTAGGAACCACCATTTTTACCTTTACCATTTTATTTATTTATTTTTTCACCTCGCAAATTTTTTTTTCTAATGCAGCTGGCACTTAGCACTTAAACAATTCTTTTGATGTTTTAAGGCAAGCGCTGCACTGACGTTACTCACTTAGCACTACCCAGGAGGTGCGTGTAGCTTGAAGATAAGCTACGGACGGAGTAACTATACCCCCGCTACTCTCTACGATCATATGAGACCGGGACCTACGGTTTAAAGTGGTTTTCGAACCATTACAAACATCCATGGTACCACCGGATGTCATGGATTGAGTATTCATAGTTAAAAGAGACAATTTTTTCAGAGTCTTTAAATTCTGTGAATGTTTCGCATCTTACAGATAACGTTAGCAAAATGTTACAAAGTTTTAAGAATTTACAGGTAAAAATGAACTCGAACCCGAAACCAGTGGCACATAGGGCTAGTCACTCGGCCATCAGGCCCTATTTTTAATTGCAACCGAAAACTATTGAAACGAGGAAAAATTCGATCCTAATATTTGAAATTTTTTTTATGATATTTCCTTAGACTTAAAATTATTCTTTAATTTTTCTCAAATTGGAAAATACTGCATTTGATAAGATTAAAAATAAACAAATTGATGATTTGGTAAATGAAGTTCTCTTTTGATAAATAGCCATGCATGCATGCAAAAAAAAATTTTAATTATATATTTTTTAAACGGGATTTTTTTTTCTAGGAAATTTGCCTTATTTAATTTAAAAAAAAAAAAAAAAAACTTTTTCCATAAAATGCATCGTTCTTTACCATTAATTAGATCGACTGAAATCCAACATTTGCAAAAACATCCCAGTCAAACAACGCCAATGCAGCCAATTAATAAATTCTACTCTTAAATCCTCTCTCCATGCAGCATTTTTTTTATTTGTTATTTGCTTTTTATTATTATTATTATTATTATTCTACATATTCAGACTTTTTCTGTCCAATTAATACTATTTTAGTGGCCTAATGATGGCGTTTTATTTTAAGATTTCGCGTAAACAGGCGCCCACGCGCATGAAATGTGCTAATTAGGACGAAAAGTCGAGGACTCGTGGCCAACTGTTTACTTGGTGCTACGAAATTAAGAATGACATTGTTTTGTCTGATTAAAATAACAAGCAGCAATTTGTTGAATGTTTCTAGGAAATAGGATGCTCTATTTTTTAATAATTTGTAATATTTCCATAAAACAAGTAATATAAAATTTTTTACTCAATTCCTACTTTTTTTACACTCTATTGCGGAAAGTCCTTTATAAATAATTTTCATTCATTTTTTAAAGTTTTTCTGGTGCCATCTATTGGTAGATATACGCAACTTAAATCTAAAAAAAAAACTAACATTAATTAATTAAATTTAATTGCTGAATTAATATTTGAAAAAACTGTATTAACATCCAGTGTCATCCACTACAAGTTCAAAAGAAATGTATTTGAACTTGAGACGATGAATAAAAAGTATTTTATGAACGATTGAAAATTTGAACAAGATACATATAGGGAGAGTGTGAGCTAATAGAAATTGAATGAATTAAGCACACTAATACACAATTATGATTGATAAAACTTATTGTTTCAGAAATTATCGATATGCAGTTATGATTGAAGTATCTTATTGTTTTAGGAACTAACTTGACCATTTAATTTATTTTTTTCCCTCAAAATGGGACATCTAATTTTAAATAATAGTGTGCGTATTCAAAACAACGCATGTTTCTTCATATTTTTATTTATTAATGAAAAGAATGAATAACAAATGAAAATAATTAATTTATATGGGCTTACATTTCTCTGAAGAATAAACTTTCTTAAATATCTTTGATTTTGATTTCAATTAAGAGTTAAATTCTTCGCAAGGTTTCTTATAATATACTTTGGTAATTAACTCTGCAATAAAAAAAGGCGACCTACTGCTGTGCGTTCCCCTCGTCCACAATAGTGGGAAAAATTTAATTTCTCATTTGTTTCTAAAGATAGAGCAGCAGATTTAGGTGTATGACTGGCAGCCTTATCCTGATGAAACTTAATACGATGGAGATTGTTTATATAAAGTGATGAAATATCTTCTGTGTAAATTGGTGATAAAATATATATATACTACCGAGCCCAAAAAGTAAGACCAATTATTAAAAAAAAAACTCTTTATTTATTCTTCCAAATTTATTTCATCGCCTTCAGAGCAATCCAATCCGGACACAATGCACTTATGACAACTTTTTTTTCCAATCCTCAATGCATGCTAAAAAGTCATCGCCAGGCATGGCCTTCCAAGCGCGTGCCGATTCACGTTGAATCTCTTCAATCGATTCAAAAAGGTGTCTCCGGAGTGGTCTTTTGAGTTTAGGGAATATGCAGAAGTCACACGGGGATAAATCAGATGAATATGGTGATTGTGGAACGATATGGGTTTCATTTTTGTTTGAAAAGGTCACGAAAAATCAATGCCGTGTGAGCCGGTGCATTCAGTGTTTTCGGTACCAATCGAGATTTGACGCGTTTGAGGCTCAAAATGGAATGGACCGATCATGTTGAAATTCCAACATCAGCAGCAAGGCCTCTCATTGTTTATCGACAGTTTGCAAGCACTAAATCTTTAATTTTTTAGACGTGAGCTTCGTCGGTGAGGTGGATGGTCGACCAGAGGGCTCTTCGTCTTCAACGCGTTCTCTGTCTTCTTTGAACTGTTTATACCACTTGTAAACATTTCTTTCCGATATAGGAATGCTCACCGAATACCTTCTGTAACATTCTATACGTTTCTGCAAACAAAATTGAATGCAAGTTCTTTGGTCACTTAATTCATAGATTTCAAAAATCGCCGTAATCAATTTTTAGCGTGTCACAAAGCCAAGCGTAACTCATCACTAATGGGTATTTTGTCGTCCAATTTCACACAGATATCACGGACAGTGCCAGCAACCTAAAAACGAAGAAAAAATTGAAATTCTATAAGCCCCGGGAATTTTAAATTGAAAATTGTTTTTACTTTTTGGACACAGTAGTAATAGTAATCAGAATTAATTTTGTTATTATTTTTTTTTATTTTCATTATTTTAAGTTTCCCCTGATAAGAAAATCTAGTAATTATCACAAAACATTTAGTAAAACTTTTCCTTGTTTTCGCTGTACTATCATTTTAGGCCTTTTCTCCTCTTTTTCAGTAGTTATCGATCATTTTCAATTCCTACTATTAGTTCCCCCTCTCCCTATATATATCTTGTTCAACTTTTTAATCGTTAATAAAAAACTTTTTATTCATCCTCTCCAGTTCAAATACATTTTTTTGAACTTGTAGTGGATGACACTGGATGTTAATACATTTTTTTCAAATATTAATTCATTAATTAATTTTAGTTTTTTTTTTTAAGATTTAAATTGCATGTATCTACCAATAGATGGTGCCAGATATAAGAGGAAAATTTCAACTTTCCTTTTTGGACTTTCTGCAATATAGGGGGGGGGGAAATTAGTTGACTTAAAAATTTTTTCTATATTACTTGTTCTATTAAAATCAAATAAATATATCCAAGCTTCATCGATCGTAACGACTTATTTCTATAATTCATCTGCCAAATAAATTTCATAGAACAATTCTCACAGTGTCTCAAGCTGGCAAACATGTTTTGACATTGGCATGACGCATGTTTTTTTACCCATAAAATATATAGGTATTGTTTAAGAGGTATTTTTTTTTCGTGTCCTTGACCCCTTTCAATTTTTTTCTTAAAATTATTTCACAAGCTTTTTTCTAATCATCTGGTGAAAGAAAGCAAAGACAATGTTTATATGAATAAGTAATGTATGCAACTGAAAAATATCGTATTATGTACGATTTCCTTGAATAAATTTTAAATCTTACGATGAAAAAATCGTTTGGTATTCTAGTTTTTTTTTTTTTTTTTTTTAAATTAATTAATTTATTTTTTTAAAGATTGAAAATTAAATTCTAAACTTTTTGGGTAATCTCTATAACAATTATAAATTTTTAAACAGTTTTTATTTGTTTTTCTTTCTTCAGCATCACGGAACAGGCTTCAGGTTCGAGTCCCGGCGGTGCCATGGATGTTTGTAGTGGTTCGGAATCCACTTTAAACTGTAGGTCCCGGTCTGTTTAGCCTAAAGTGTGCACAAGATGACCGTAGAGCGACAAACCAAACCAAATCAGCGTCACGGAACCTAGTCAGACTTCTACCTACCAGTGCTTCATCACAACAGAAGCTGATCCCCCCCCCACACACACACTTCCCTCCTTCCATGAGAACACACGAGTTTTGGATTTGGTCTAAATGTTGTTGTCTACCAAGTAGAATAAGAAACAACAACAAAAAGGAAAGTAAAAAGAAAATATGTTTTTGTTATAAATAACGAATGATGCATTTCTATGGATAAATATAGCTGTTTCTTTACCTGAGTGGATATTAGAAGTAATAATTTGAAGATCATCGTAGAATACGTTTTAAAATAGAATATGATATTCTATTACGACAAATAGGTTTAAAACAATTTTTTTTTTTTAATAATTTGGCATGTGTCACTTTTTATTTCAAGGAATTTTTGAAAATATGCTAATTAGTTTTCATGTATTATTATTATTATTTATTTATTTACTTTTTGAAGAGATAGCAATTTAAAGAATTGTTAGTAAAATTATATGATATTTTACAATTAAATAAAATCTTGTTTTGCAAATATAAGTAACAAAAAAATAAATTAAAGTTTCTGGGTTTTTTTTTTTTTTTTTTTCCTTCAATTTTTTCCCTTCCTTAGTTAAATGAAAATAAAAGTAAAAAGCTTCTAAAAGTAAAGAAAGTAAAAATAAATAAATAAAATAAAACTGAGAGAAATCAACTAGTAACAATTTAAACTCCACTGTTCATTCAAAAATAATACAAATAAACGTATAAGTGGATAAACCAGACATGAATTCTCATGTTAATTTTAAAAAATTAACACACACATCACACAAAATAATGTAAAAGCCAAGCTAAAAATAAATGCGTTTATAAATGCGAATAATAAACTATGAAAGTGAATAAGAAAATTTGCAAAATTATATGTCACTTTTTTTTATTGATTATTTAAATATTAACCCAGATAAAATACAACCAGAATGATGAGTAAGTTTATTTTGCTTGATTTTGTTGGGGGAAAAGTATATAAATTAAAAACGGCAAATTTAAAATCCTGATCAAAAGCTCACTGAAAAAATTTCTTTTATCTATAAACAAAAGTCATTGAAATAAAAAATTCGAACACACAAAAAAAATTTCTAAAAGCTAATTTCATCTCCAAAACCATTTAAATTTCGAAATTATTAGTAAAAAAATTAAATACAATTATTTACTTATGTACCCAATGAATGTTATCAATACAACGACTTTTGAACTCTATAAATAAATCTTCAGCGAATCATAAATAAATAACTCAACTCGAACTCATAAATAAGTCCTCAGTTCCAAAATCAATCAATAAATAATAGTAATTATAGTAATATGATAATGATTCGGGAAAAAAAAAGCCATACATTCCCTTTTTTTAACTTCAGTTCTTGCGCCGATTTTTTCAATTCCTTCTATTAACTCACACTCTCCCTATATATATCTTGTTCAACTTTTCAATCGTTCATAAAATACTTTTTATTCATCCACTCAAGTTCAAATATATGTTTTTGAACTTGTAGGGGATGACGCTGAATGTTAATACAGTTTTTTCAAATATTAATTAATTAATTAAATTTAATTAATTAATTTTAGTTTTTTTTTAGATTTAAGTTGCATGTATCTAGCAATAGATGACGCCAGATAAACTTAAAAAAATGAATGAAAATTATTTATAAAGGACTTTCTGCAATATAGTGAAAAAAATAAGAATTGACTTAAATTTTTTTTTTTTTTATCTATATTACTTGTTTAACATTTAATTTCACTATAGTTCATTACAAAATTCGATATATTTACTGTGATATATGGAAGGTAGCTCGTTCTGAGAAAATCTGGTGCAATTTTTGATTGTCTCCCTCTTTCTTTTCGCCTTCCCTACTTTTCTCTAACCACTGCGCCAAACTTTCCTACTTCAAGACCAAACTAATTTATAATTGTTTTAAAATAAATAAATAAGTTCTTTGAAAATGTAAATTAACCATATAAGTGAATAAAATTCAAACTAAAAACATTATTTTCCGTTGGGTCTATTTCCTCGCCGGCAGTTCTCCAAGAGATGCTGGCGGCCTGATGGCCAATTGGCAAGCGCTCTGGTCTTTGATACCACAGGCTTCAGATTCGAATCCTGGCGGTGGCACAGATGTTTGTTAGTGGTTCGGAATCGGGGCCTGATGGCCGAGTGGCTAGCGCTCTGGCACTCGGTTCCACAGGTATCGGGTTCGAATCCCGCCAGTGTCATGAATGTTTGTAGTGGTTCGGAATCCACTTTAAACTGTAGGTCCCTGTCTCATATGACCGTCACAGAGTCCAGAGTCTGCGAACTCAATTAGACTTCTTCTCTTCCACATTATTCCCAAATTGTAAAGGGGCAGCTCAGCTCTAGATATAGTGATGTGGTGTAGTAATAGTGGTTCGGAATTCAGTTTGGCAATGGCATGGACTTTTGTTGTGGTTCGGAATCCCCGTTAAAGCTGTAGCCCCGGTCTATTTATCCTAAATTGGGCACAAGATGACAATAGAGCGACAAACCAAACTAATAGATTCTCTTTTTATCCTCCAATATTGAAGGCACTTTCTTCACATATTGACTTTTTGATGAGTAGATGACTGCCTTAATGCATATGAACAATGGTGCAGGAGAGCTAGGGTTCGAATCCACTGACGTGATTCATTGCAATCACTGCTTCAGACAGCGTGTATAAGCATCTGCTCAGTGGGAGTTTTCTGGGTTTTCTTTCATCTGGTTTGCTGTGCTATCAATCAACTGTATGTATCTCGGAATGACCACTGTTACTGCAGTCCCTTAAAGTGAAACATAAAACTTGTTATACTATATGTTCCAAGATGTTCGCAGAATTTAATTTAATTATTCTTCGAACTCATAAATAAAACAGGCAGTATATGTCCTATATTCGTAAGAATATTATTTTAAAACCAAAGTTAATGTTTTTCTCATGCTTTCGACAGCTAATGTTTGAATATATGGATGCACACACAATGTATGTTTTTTAATACATTAGTTTTCACTACTTATTGGCCATTATTTTTTTTGCAATGCAACTGGCAAACACTTAGACAGCTTGGTCTTGGATACCTTGAGACAAGCGCTGCACAGACGTTACTCAATTTGCATTACCCAGGGGGCGCGTGTAATTTGAAGACAAGCCACGGACGCGGAGTGGTTTTTCAAAAGCTATTTTTGGTACAGACAAATTTGTGTGAAATTAAAGCTAGGGATTTCTTTTTAATCTCGTTTTTCAACGTCGAAATTTCGTAACGACATAAATTAAAATTTATGTAGTGTCGTCGCGCTTGACAAAAATATACGGATTGTATTTCACCATACTTCTCACGTCGCGGATTGAAACGGATTTGAATATCACGATTCCAGTTCATTTTGCTTTCGCTATTCAACGACCTGTATTCAAATTTAACCCTTTTCTATCTTCATCATCATCGTCATTGGCACAACAGCCCAGTGTGGGCCAAGGCCGTCTACCTACTGGTAGATTTTGAGACTTTTTTCTTTCTTACCGAACCAGATCTCTATTTTAAAGCTTTATTCATTTTATAATAGTAACGATAACGTTTATTTTAGACCAGTGATGGCCAACCCGCAGCCAGCCTTGAACATTTATCAAGGGTCAACATTTATCAGCCTTTGATCATTTATCATTATATTAACCGTGAGATTTATCACATTTTTCAAAATATATTTATTTTGTAAGGGCCAAAGTAGTGAAAACCAATGTATTAAAAAAATACCTTATGTGTGCATCCATATATTCAAATAAGAACTGTCGAAATGATGAGAAAAAATTAACTTTGATTTTAAAATAATATCCTTGCGAATATATGACCGATATTGCCTGTTTTATTTATGAGTTCACAGAATAATTAAATTATATTCCTCGAACTCATGACGCATGAACATCTTGGAACATCTAATATAACAAGTTTTAATATGAATATAAAAATGTTCTACTAAATCTAATATGGGGATATGTAAACATCATATAACCCCGTTTTAAATATTTCCAAAGTGGCCATTGAGATCATTTGGGTTCCCGTCAAACATAATAAATATAAACAAGTAATATAAAAACAAATTTTTTAAATCAATTCCTTACAACTTTCTTATATTGAAAAATTCGCTTTACAAATAATTTTCATTATTTTTTAAGTTTATTTGGCATCTATTGGTGATATATGCAACTTAAATCTAAAAACTAAAATTAAATTAATTTGAATGAATATTTTTTCAAAAATTATTAAATAAATAAATCTTTTTTTCAAAAAAAAAAAAAAAAAATTATCTATTTTTCTTATTAAGGATGAATAAAAAGCATTTTATGAACGATTGAAAATTTTAACAAGATATAAATAGGGAGAGTGTGAGCTAATAGAAGGAATTGAAAAAAATGGGAGGGAAAAGAAAAAAAAAAAAGACTTCAAACTGAAAAAAATTATTAAAAAAAAACCTTTTGTGTGCAATGGATATATTCAAATATTGAACTTGTCATTAAAAAATTTTATTTATTTTTTTATTTTTTTAAATTTCGAAACCAAAGCTGACATTGAAAGCTTATGGTTGGTAAAATTATTACGACACAGTTGAAAAATGCCATGTATTTCTTTATACAATATAAACATCTTGGAACATGTAAACAAACAAAAATAGAATATGAAAATGACATACAGTGGGTCTAAATTTAATATGAAGGGGTGAATGGGTGGGTTTTTGGAACCGGGAACATTGAGATCATTTCCAAAGAGGCCAGGGACCGTGATTCATCCTGGGTTGACCATCCCTCTCAAAACACTCTACTAAATACAATGAACGTAATAAACAAGTAATAAAAAAAAAAAAATTAAAGTCAATTCCTACTTTTTTCACACTATATTGCAGGAAGTCCTTTATAAATACTTTTAATTCTTTTCAAGTTTATCTGGCGCCATCTATTGGTAGATATATGCAACTTAAATCTAAAAAAAACTAAAATTAATTAATTACATTTATTGAATGAATTAATATTTGAAAAAACTATATTAACATCCAGTGTCATCCACTACAAGTTAAAAAAAATGTATTTGAACTGGAGTGGATGAATAAAAAGTATTTTATCAACGATTGAAAATTTGAACAAGATATATATAGGGAAAGTGTGAGCTAATAGCAGGAATTGAAAAACAATTAGCTCTGATACACAATGCATTTGTCATTTATATCTTGTAATAATGAAAATAGTAAGTATACTAAATGATACTATCAATGATATTAATATTATGTATCTACTAAATGCACTTATAATGCATACTAAGCAATAACATTATTATTATGTATCTGCAATATTTCTAAAATTTTTTTCGTAACATAGTCTGATAAACCATGCTGACGATTGTCATGATAAAGTTATTTTGTTTAAAGTGACGAACAGCTACAATTAAATATTTTTAACTTAAAATAAGATATGCTTAAAATGTGTTTTATATTTATAAGAGTTTTTTTTTTCTTCTACTTTCAGTGATGTACGAGTTTTAAATTATAATGACAAAGTGTTCATTAACTGGAAGCTATAAGAATCTATATCCATTTGAAACTGTAGGTACCAGTCTGTTTAACCCTCGTGTGCACAAGATGACCGTAGAACGAGAAACCAAAACAATCTTTCTTCATCGTCTTGGAGTCAAGTCAGACTGCACGTGCTCCATCGCGACAGAGCGGCCTGATGGCCAAGTGGCTGGCGCTCTGGCCTTTGGTGCTTCAGGTTCTAATCCTGGCGGTGGCATGGATGTTTGTGAGTGGTTCGGATTCAACGTTAAACTGCAGGTTCTGGTCTATTAAGCCCAAAGTGTGCACAAAATTACTATAGAGTGACAAATCAAACCAATCATCGCAACAGAAGCTTTCCAACCATCCATGAGTAGATTAGCCATGGATTGTCCGTAGGACACTGAGCATTTGTCTCAACAAATAGTCTACTACTGATGCTGACGTGCAACCCCTGTTCAGACCGTAACCGTATTTACATTCCTTATGTAATATTTCGTTCTCCGTAAGAGGGCGCTCTTTTGTTTGTCAAGTGTTTTTCGTCACGTATCGTTTCTCGGTTGAGTAATAAATGTCGTCCAAGAACGTTGTGCCTCTCTCCTTTTCATCCTCACCAACCCCATTGTTCTAAGTAAGTTCTTCCTAAAGGATTAAATAAATTTTTTTCTGCATAAAGTTGTACGTCCACTTTAATAAAAATGCTGAACTTGCTTTCATTGCCAAATACGATATTTCAATACGTTTCGGATTTATTCGTATTTATTATTATTTCAATTCCTTCTATTAGCTCACATTCTTCCTATATATATCTTGTGCAAATTTTAAATCTTTCATAAAATAATTTTTATACATCCACTCAAGTTCAAATACATTTTTTTTAACTTGTAGTGGATGACACTGGATGTTAATACAGTTTTTTCAAATATTAATTCAGTAATTAAATTTAATTAATTAATTTTAGGATTTTTTACATTTAAGTTGCATGTATCTACCAATAGATGGCGCCAGATGAATTAAAAAAATTAATGAAAATTATTTATAAAAGACTTTCTGCAATATAATGAAAAAAATGTAGGAATTGACTTAAAAAAATTTTTTTTTTTTTAATTTTTATTACTTGTTATTACGTAACGGTAGGTCTTTAGTTGCAGTACCAGGGAATTTTCAATACCTCCATGTCAATAATTACTATTAAAGAACATAAAATTAAAATCCAAAAGTTAAGTTATAAAAAGAAAGAAATTAAGCGAGCCCATGCTCGGTGAGAATTAACAGGAATGAAAAGGTTAGTAAATAAACAAAAATTTAAAAATAATAGTTGACAAAAATTTTAAATAATTACAAACTGTGGCAATTAAAAAGATATAAAAAATAATCATTAGGAAACCAAGAAATCTTCTGGGTGACTGTAGAAAAAAAGAAAAGGAAGTTGGAGGGCAGAGTTATAAACAAACCAAAACTAATTCATTTCGAAGTTCAGCGTTGGAGCGACCTTGACGAAAATAGAACGATTCTGAAGATATCAAACGAACTACAGATAATTGTTATTATTATTATTTGATATTCGCAAAGGAAAGCCTAATATTTACATTTTTTCTTACTTACCAAAATTTTTTATTTGGCAGAATATCTATGTAATCCTGCTGATGTGAACACGCGTTGGTCAGTTTCAGGTAAAACTGAAGGAATTTTTCAGCAATTTTTTATATCACTAAAATATGGATGGTACTTACGTATTAACGATACCTTGGCGATTTTTAAGTGTCGCCAGTCTAACAGCTACAAATTTGTCTACTGTAAGCTACTGTAGCTGCGGCTGGCACGTGTGCTCTTTATTGGCGCAACTGTCGCCAAGGTATCGTTAATACGTATGTACCATATGGATTTTCTACAAATTTCCTAATTGTAAATTTACGATCAAATTGAGTTAACTTTTCCGGTCGTTCATTTCTTACTTTGTTTTCGATCTAATCTTCTTTATAGCTTTTTATCACATACTGCATCGTAGAATGAGATAAATTTACTAGTTTATGGATATTCCGCTAATATTCCGCTAATAAAAAAATAATCAATTTTTGAATATTTTTTTTTTTTTCCTTACAACTACGAGCCATTTTTTAAATAATAAATAGTTTATAACGAAGTGAGCAAGCAAAGATAAAAGCAAAATTATTTTTTAATACATCACTACAATACTACAATGAATGCAAAGCGTGACATTGCGTTTTCGTAACGCCAGTTTTAAATGAGTTAAAATTAATTATTTAAGAACAAAGACTGACTGTTTATAACATTATCTTTCCGAAATACACTTTGGGATTGCTACCTTGCAATTGCTTATCTATGGGAGAAAAGCCTGAAAAATTCCATTAGACAGTTTGAATACTGTTTTGAGACGCTTTACACGAGCTGCCATAATCTCCATTGACTTTTCTATGGCGCTCTGGTACTCGTTGCCACAGGTTTCGAGTTTGAGTCCCGGCAGTAGCCGGTGGTGTTCGGAATTCATCTTAAACCATATGTCACGGTCTAATATGGCTATTCGGCGTAGAGGTGAATACCCTACCCCGTAAAAAAGAAAACATCTCATGTCTCGAAATCTGCCGTAGGCAGACGGCCATTGCCCACCATAGGGCTGTTGCGCCAATCATGATAATGATAAATAGTGTATGTAAGGAACAAATAAGAAAATGGAAGAAAAATATTTAGTTTTACTATTATTTAGTAACAAAAAGTTACAAAAACAAATCTTCAATCCAAAACGATTGCTTATCATATCCATTATTATTGGTTATTGTTTAACGAATATTGTCCATTTAAACTATTATTGTCTATTATTGTATTATAATAACCGATTATTGTCCATTATGCTTACTATGTTGAGCTAGAAATTTTTAAAGCTGTTTTATGTAAAGGCACAAAGTACTTTTTCTACGTATTAAGTTACATTTTCTACACGGTTTGGAAGAATAAAAATGTAGCTTCACAAAAGTTTTTAGACTGATTTATGAGAATATCTCGAATGTATTCTGTAAAATTGTCTAAAAAGGAAAATTAACCATTATAAATAGATATCATACGGGACCAAATATATATTTTTTTCACGTAATCAGAGAAGCCTTTTCTATAATCCGCAGTAAAAGAGATTTTAAAAATTTATGATAGTAAACAGGAAAACTAAAAGATTTTTGGAATGTTTGTCTTCGCAACGTTAGTCTTAAATGAGTTAATCACAACCACAATTGAAGGCCAAATGGCGAATGATCCTATGTTCCCCGGCATGGCAATTTTACTTCTAGATTGCTTTGTTCTGGTTTGTAGCTCTACGGTCATTTTTTTGCACACTTTATGCTAATTAGACCGGGATCTATAGTTTAACGTAAATTCCGAACCACTCACAAACATCCATGCCACCGCTAGGATTCGACCTGAAGCCAATGGTACCAAAGTCCAGAGCACTAGCAGTTGGCCATCAGGTTGTTTTTAGAAGAAAGTTCAATTTGTCTCGCATCGTGAACAAGCAAGGATAAAAATTAGGATAGGATACAAGCCAGGGGTCGCCATTTGGTATATCATTAATCCTCTAGAACAAGTTCTTGAAATCGAAATAATATAAGAAAGCGCATAAAAAACTGTTTCTCGCCAATGAAAACGGAATTCTTTGCCCGACTCGTGGCTTAGTAGTAACGTGCGCCGCTGGTGAGCATTAGGGTCGAGGCTTTGTTGTAGACACTGTTTCAAAAAACGAGCAGCCTCGTTGGCGTTTAGGCTTGTTCCCACCGAGGCGTGAAAGGCGTGAAACGTTGACCAATCATTAGCCTCCCCGCGTTCGCCTGAAACCGGTTTGAAATCCACAGCTTCGAGTTGACCGACTTTCAACTCGAAGCGGAACTTCACTAGGCGTAAAGCAATTTCTGACGTTTCGCTATGAACGGGCCGAAAAAATGTTCTTTCCTGCTGCATGACGCGTCGCAGCCTCACACCTCGGTGGGAACGAGCCTTTTAGAATGTTCAGTTTCTTGCCTTGTGAGGCGAACTACCTGGTGGGTGTTTTCCGGGTTTTCGCTCATACGATACGTACATGCGGGGTATTCTCCTTAAAAGTCCCCTCCTTCCCGGAAGGCACTGCTCTCCTTCTTCAGCGACACGGAGCCAAGTCAGACTTCTACCTACGGTGGCTCCACCACAATAAAGCTGTCCCCTTTCCCTCCTTCCATGAGACCACACGGGTTCTTGGACTTGGTCTAGACGTTGGTGTCTGCCAAGTGGGTTACGAAAAAAAAGGGAGAGGGGACCGGAATTCTTTAAAACATTTTCTATCACATATCGTGGAAGGCATAAATGAAAAATTGCTCCACCTGGAGCTCGGTTTTGTGGCCTGTTTTAAATGATTACGATTCATCAACCGATGACCGATTGATTGCTCGCAGCCTGAGGTAACTGGGCTTTTTTATGTTTTTTGACGAATTTAATGAAAAGTTCATAAAAAAATTGGTTTGTTTTCATTGAAATTTCTTATTTGATATTTCATACATGTATGATTTTCCTATTCTGTTGACTTTGAAAATGATGCAAGTCCATTTGAGTTCATCAAAAATATAAATTTCTTTTAACTAATACTTTAAAAATGAATCACATTATGAACTTAAATCAATTTAATATTTCAAAAATATAAAATGAACGTATTAACATAAACAAATATTTTTCAAACTACTCAAATAACTACCCTTAAATATCTCCATATAATATAAAATGGACTTGCACCATTTTTAAAGAAAACATCTCAGTTATTAGACGAATGCGTATATATGAAGCAATTACGGCTCGTCTTTTCATAGACAATCACCGTCTAAAAAAAACTTTAAAAAAACTTTAAAAAAAAAAAAAAAAAAAAAAAAAAAATAAAAAAAATAAATTTTGTCTTTTTTTTTTTATTTTTTTACGTAGAAACTTTTGGTTGTAATCTGCAACTTGCATATTTCGGCAGAAAGGTATCATATATTGAAATTAATACTGAATCGTATTGTCATGATTGAGATGGGTTCTAATTCTATGTAACTTTCAAATATAAAAGTCATTTTCTTCCTCAAACTAGATCAGGGGTCTCCAAACTTTCCAGCCTTAGGGCCATACTGTTTACTCCAGTAAGTACCAAGGGCCAAAACCGTTTTAATTTTTCTGCCATTATCTATAATTTCTAGACTAGTCGCCGAGTACGCGCTCTGAGCGAGCATACGTTTGCTAACTACAAACTATTGTTGATGAAAAATCACAATTACATAAATCTCATTAGTATCTTTTTTACAAGTGGATACCCCGCAGTTTCATTCGCGTTAATTTAGCTTTTCCGCTCCTGAGGGATTTTCAGGATAAAAATCATATGTTTGATTCAGGATACATACATTCCAAACATCGATATACGATACTCTTTACGCCAACATAACTACCGAGGGTAACCGAGGGATATTCACTAGTTTATATTGTTAGTGGGATTCATTTCAGTTATTTGTTAGTTGTTATGCTTAAGTTAAATTTTTGGCGTATTATGCTTGTCATTAAACTTTACCTAGCAAGTCAATAAAACCGAGTTATTATCATTCTGTGTTTTTTTATCCAATTTATTACAGCAACAATAAGCTATTCGCTGTCGCGGGCCTGATTGATGACACTGGCTGGCCGGATTTGGCCCGCGGGCCATAGTTTGGAGACCCCTGAACTAGATCATCCAAAGACACGTCTGACGGAATTATCTTTAATAAAAGACTCGTTGTGTTTTTTCTTTCAGAAAAGAAGCTATAAGCGGAATCCCTATTATTGAATCCCCATAACAGCAGCAAGCTCTCGAATTGTATCCAAATGGTTGATAGTGAATGAGTCTTCCCAACGATAGACCTGTAAATGCTATATGAATTTTAATGCTGAATTTTGAAAACAAGTTGCCCTTAAGAAGGGAGGGGAGTAGCTTTGATTTTAGGGATGATCTCGCGTAGTACCTGTTAAACTACTACAAAAGAATTTAGGCCCCTCCGGGAAACTAAATCTAGATCTTCCGTGATGTTCTATTGCCTAGTAAAATGCATATAGCAGGAAATGCAATAACGACAGAGTCATCTACAAGTCATGCCCGTAATGGGGAGTTGAAAAATACTTTTCTTGAATCTCAAAAATTTTTATATGAACAGAAAATTAAAAAATAAAAAATAAAATTGTATAATAATTATTAAGAACTGTAAACAAAAGTCCTCTTTTAAATCCAAGAAATACAGTAGGAGAACAAATATGAAATTACCAAGCTTATGAATTGATAAGATAACAGCAGTCAACCATATAATTGACTATCAAAACCTTCCCACTGGACAATAATTAATACAGTAAAAAATAATTTTGAATAATAATAATAATAAATAAAAAAAAATAACAAGAAATAAAACAACATGAAAATAAAATTGCCAATTTTGTAAAAAACTATAAAGTATTAATATTTCTAAATTAGTTAAATTTTGGCTATTTCAAAAATGAAAGACATTGGCCGGAATGGCCGAGTGGCTGGCGCTCTGGTGCTGAGTACCACAGGTTTCGGGTTCGAAACTCGGTGGTGCCATGGAAGTTTGTAGGGGTTCGGAATCCACTTTAAACCGTAGGTCCCGGCCTACTATGATCGTGTAGAGCGTTGCGGGGACATTGTTACTCCGCGTCCTTGATTTATCTTCAAGTTACACGCGCCCCCTGGGTAATTCAAAGTGAGTAACGTCTGTGCAGCGCTTGCATTAAGGCATCCACGACAGTTGTCTAAGTGTTTGCTAGCTGCATTAGAAGAAAAAAAATTGAAAGCCATTCAGTTGATAATTAAATGCTCCAAACTTGACAATTTTCAAGCTTGAACTGAATTGCATTTTTATCTTTCGGTCATTCAACAAAAGTCCCTTTAATTTAGGAAATAAACAAATGCAGTGAATATAAATTATCCCATTTTTCATTACACAGTTCTTAATTTCAACGTGCTTATTAAGACTGCTCGATTATTTGTAAAATCATTGCTATTGTGTAATGTTTTTAACTCCTCATATGTGTAATTGCTTTTTCAATTTCAATAAGATCATTTATTAATTTTTAATAACATTTATACTTTATTTTGATATGATGATACAAAAATTGCATTTTTTTTTCGTTCACTTTTCTCCTCCCTCTCTTGAGAATCGAGGTCATTCAACTATCTTTAACTGTAGCTGTATCCACCTACAGCATCCGGTTGTCAATGTCAACAACCGGTGACAAGGAATAATACTCAACTTTAAGTTGTTTATATGTAAACAACTTTTTAAATTTACCTATGACTCATTTTTATTGCTTTAGAATTTTAATTTTTTGTATGCTTTATTTGAATCCGATTTTCTTTTAAATGCGCACTGAAAACTTGCGCAATATTTCTTTTAAGTTTTTATTTATTATTTTAAATATATCATGTAAGTAATTATTTTTGTTGATTGAATTATATATTATCTTTTGTTGTTAAGTTTTTATTTTAAATTTTTAGTTTAAATTTAAAAAAGTTATTTTATTACTTTTCAGGAAGTTTTATTTCCTCACAATATTATTGTATTTTACTATTTCTTCCATCTGCGAAGTATCTTCTGAAACTGAAATTTACGATGTAAATTTACCTACTGAACATATGGCATATTATTTTACTAGCCATACAAATGAATCAGAAGCCTGTAAAAAATCTGAAAATTGCCCATATAAGGTAATAAAATTTTTTTAGTATTTAATAGTCATTAAAAATTTATTTAAAATTTTATAATTATATTTTAAAACTTGATTTAAAATAATTACATATTATGGGAATGTCATAGAATCATCTAAAATTTATCATTTTTATTTAAAGGTTGATTTAAAATAGTTACATATCATGGGAATATCATAGAATAAATTTTATTAGGTCTCATATATACATTTAATTCCATTGCTTAAAATAGCCCTTATAACATAATGTGCTAAAAAATTCAAATAAATGAAATTATTAGTTGGCTTAAAAAAATTTTTTTTATCTTATTTTTTCCAACATATTTTTATGCAAAAGTTATCATCATATGAGTGTGTTTTTTAAATGCAGGATATGTATTGTAATAGTTTTTTTTTAGTTTTTTTATTCTAATAATTGATTTTCCAATTTTTTTAAATCTTACTGATCAAAATTACTTTCAACAAAACTAGTTATTATTCAGCTTAATAAAAAGTCAACTAACTATATATCAGACATCACATTTAGACTTTTGAAGGAAATGGGAAGATTATTAAATATAAAAAATGCATGTTATAGAGACTTTTGAATACAAAGCATGGAAAAATTAGATGTAACTAAAAAAATGTAATATTAATGCATATATATAATAATAATTTTATAATATATAATAAATTTATATATATATAATAATAAAATATGTATATTTATTCATACTGGAATGTCTGATTCTTATAGTTAACCTCACATGATACGACTGATATTTATTAAAATAAGATAGCTGCTACTCAATAATAATAATAATAGAAACTGTAAATACAAAGTACAAATAATTATTTACATATACCAGAAATGATTAATAAAATATTACTAGTATAACTTTGAATTAGTTTATTATCATATTTGTATTTCATATAAATTTATTCATAAAAGTTTGAAATTTTTTTTATTTTAGAATTTATTAGATTTAAAAAAATGCTGGGGATATGAAGAAGACTGCTCTCTTAGTCTTAGATATTCTACACCTACATGTAACAAAAGCAGTAGAGGATGGTAAGGAACAAAATATTCACTTTTATTGTGATTGATTCCAACACATAACATTATTTTGTCAAATAATAATTTTTTTTCTTTTGGATGAAATTAGGGCAAAGTCCAAAGAAGAACAAACAGAAATGTTTTTTAAACAAGGGGATTTTGGTTACATTCGAGAAAGATTAGATGAATTAACAGAAATCTGCACTCCTAAGAAAAAAGTAAATTAAACATTTTTTTTTTATTGTTTCAATTTGGAGAAGAATTTTATTTTTAATATTGTCATTTTTTCCCATTCTAGAATGGCAGTTTTTTGGAATGCTCTAAATTTATGAGATTTTGCAGAGGGAAGCATATTATGTTTGATTTTAAAACACTTACAAGTTTGCCTGAGCCAATGAGGTATAAATTTACCATTAATGATAATCAATAATTATTGTTATTATTATTAATTTTGTAAGTTTATTTTTTGTAATATTTTATTGTTATAATTTAATTTCTTCTTATGGATGTTTTGTTTCTGTATTAATATATCAGAATTTTTTATATTGTTCTCTAGTTTTACTTTATTACAATTGTATGAATTATAAATTGCTGGTTATTTATCTTTTACAAACAGTACTTTCAGTTTGTTAAGATCTTGTATTAATTTAATAATTAAATTATCAGAATATAATTTTTTCATTTTAAGAAATAAAAAAAAATTAAAATCTTCTTTTAAATATCATTAATATAAACTGCAATTTCTTGTTTTAAGTCGAGATAACATTAATTTTGTCTGAGTATTCAGTTGTATTATTAATAGATTTTTCATAGCTATTAATTACTTGGCAATGAATTTTTTAATGTTACTTTTCATAATTTCTAAGGATTCTAAAGCCATTTTTCTATAATAACTGCTTACTTTTTCCTATTGTAGTTTCCAAGCTATTTTCTTAATTTTTATATTGGTCTAACAAGTATATTGTAAGTGTGGA
Source organism: Caerostris darwini (assembly GCA_021605075.1). Lineage (NCBI taxonomy): Eukaryota > Metazoa > Arthropoda > Arachnida > Araneae > Araneidae > Caerostris > Caerostris darwini. Next base: position 226,850 of record BPLQ01005811.1, on the reverse strand, counting down.
CTATAATTTCAATAAGTTTGTAAATTTCAAATCTCGAGATTTCGAAGTTGGCATCTTTGTTATCTTTATGTGCATATAATTCAAAAAATTCGAATGTGTGTGTTTTTATATCTTATAATATTAAAACTATATTACTAAGAAGTCCTTTTTTTTTTCTGAGATTTCTTTATATTTTTGTATATAATTATCATATACTTTTTAAAATTTTTGTAAAATGTGTCTCTTTGTGATATTGTTTAATTTTTGTAATATTTGTCCTTTTTAATGATATTTTCAACAATTATTTTTGTAGGTATCGTGATGATGTAATTAGAGAAGGTCAAGTTGGAGGATATTGTAAAGTAAACAAGAAAACTTTAAAGCAACAAGGACAACATAAAAGTCCTTTGCAGTCTTGGTAAGCTAAGATTATAATAATTTTAAACATTTATCAATGTTTCTTAATAAAATATTGCTTTATATTATTTTTCTTTGGAAACATGATCCGAAGTTATTTGGTACTAGAAGATATTCAAGTACGCATTATTGTTCAGGGTGTTTCACTGTGGATTCGCTAGATTACTTTTACAATGTTCCACTGCATATAAAAATGAACATCCCTAAGATTTGCATAGAAGGGGTCTCACATTCTCCCTTTTCTCCTCCCCAAATGCTGTGAAAGAACTTTTTTACTTCAATTTATAATGTTCAACCCCTATATAGGTTCAAAATCTTTTAATTTGGCTTGTTGTGGCTATTGTGCTACCTTATTAGAACACTTATGTACAGATTTTGTTTTTAATTCAAACTAAGTTTATGATAGAATAATTTGATGATTCTACATTTGTATTCAAGAAAAAAATACTTATTTTTAAACAATTTTTTGTTTTGTTTTTTGTTTTAATGTAGGAGAAAGTTGTAAAGAATCCATATATTAAAAAAGGTGGAGAGAAACAATGATTAGCAATTTTAAAAAGGTGGAGAGTAGCAATTTTCATTTTATGATTTTGATACCATAATTTAATTAACTTATTTTAAAAATTTGTATAATTACCTTTTATCATTTCATAATATATTGAATATGAATATTCCATAGATAATTCTTTCAATTAAATCAGAAATTTTTTGAAATCTTCTTATTTTTCTGTGTTTTATTTTTCATAAGGTTACTAAATAATAGTGTAAAATAAAAATTTTAGAATTCTAACAATTTTTAAATTTGATGAAAATTTTTTAATGTTTCATTTTATTATTTATTGAGGCTTTGTATAACTTTATACTATTTACATTTTAACAATTTTTGTTATATTTATTTATTATCCTTATATTTTGTTTTAAATAAATGCTCTGAAATGTAAAAAAAAATAAATAATTTTATGAAATTAATTGATTTTATTAATATTATTGTTATTACCTTTTTTTGTTAATTTAGAAAAAAAAAAGTTAATAATAACAATACAAAAAAGTTAATAATATAACTAAAAATTTTATTTTTAATCTAGGTATGCTGAATTTGAACATCTTACTGAGCTTCCTAAGCCTCTTGATAGTGAAAGCTGTGACATAGTCATCAATGAACCTACATTCATCATGAAACTTGATGCTAGTAATTGTTTTCTTTTAAATTTTGAAAGCAGTTCTTAAAATTTTTAAAATATTGTTTATATATATATATTCATAACCAAATTTCTAATATAATATATATAACATAATAATAATGATATATAATCATAATCCATTATAATATATATATATATATATATATATATATATATAAATGTTTATTGAAAACTATATGTACTTATGATTTTTTTCTTTCAATTCAATCCATGGAACACATAAAATAAAATGCATAATAAAGATTAATTTACTTTGTTAATTTTACTTTTTCAGATTCAAAATAATTTTCTGTATAATGTTTATAAAATTTATTTAAAAATTTTTTTTTATAATTATTTTCTTTTGATTTTTCATTACATTTAAATAAAAAATACCAAATAAATATCTTTCCTTAAAAAATAGCATGATATAAAAATTATTTCTTTGTATATATTTTTTCATTATTTCTTGGTTACATTTTCTTAATCAATTATATGATAACTTAATGCACTATTAATTATTTATAAGTTACTTTAAATATAAACATGATCACAATATAAAAATATAATACAAATTTATTAAAAATAAATGCAAAATTTAAAATTTCATAAAATTAGTGAGTTAATTAAATGTTAATTTTTTTTTATTTCAGCTGTGAATATGTATCATCATTTTTGTGATTTTCTGAATTTATATGCTTCTTTGCATATGAATCAGACCTTTTCAACTGATCTTCGTATATTGATTTGGGATACTGTGAGTATAACTCTTTGATGCTTACAATCATAATCCAATATAATTGTAACTGTAATTTTTTTTAGTACATATACAGTGATATTTATATTTTTATAGATTCCTTACTTTAGTAATTTTGAAATTGTATGGAAAGCATTTACTCATCATCCAATTATGAATCTTGGGAGCTTTAAGGGAAAGAAGGTACATTTTTGATTAATTTTTTCAAATTGTTTTGTTCTTATAGACAAATATATATGAGCCAATAAGTTCTTTTGTTCAAAAAAGAGTTATTGAAGGTTTTAAGGCTCTCATTTCTGTATTTCAAGAATTAAAAAAATTTAAATAAATATATTGTATATAATTGTTGATGTTTTTTTTTTTTTTTTTTTTCCTTATTTATTATATTTAATAACAAAAGAAGACATCAGTTTATAACTAAAACTATTATTTATGCTTTAGTTATCTAAAAATATTGCACTTGATTTTTTTTTCTTTTCTTTTAAAAAAAAAAAATGTAAGTTTTAAAAAGACATTACAAAAATTTTTGGTATTTAAAACTTATATATTACAAAAATAAATATCTTTTCTTTTCTATAAAATTTATTTTGTAGAAAAGTGTTTGATTCTGTGAAGCTTGATTTATATATTGTTGTTGCTTGTTATTTACAAACTTGTTATATATATTATTGCAGTATATATATTTTTTATTATGAAGAATTTTTTTGAAAAATTCTATAAAGTATATTAAAAATATTTGATATAATTACAAGTTGTATAATTTATTGCTTGATTGCTTGTTTATGATTAAAAAAATATTTGCAATGACTGAAATCAAATTTTTGAGAATTATTATTTGTACTAGAGTTATTTTTTTTTTAATATTGTTCAATACTTTAGTTTATTTCTTTATAAAAAAAAGTGTTAAATATTTTGTTTAAATTTCATTCAGTGAATCTATTTATGGTTCTTCAATAAAATTAATTTTTAATAAATTAATGCCCTGAAATAAATGTGTTAGTTTTTCCTTTGTTGCCATCATTGCTCGTAGAAAAATATCTAATTCATTAATATTTATGAGATTAGTTTAAATGAAATTAGTTAAATTTTTTTTTGTAAATGCTACTATGATAATATTAATTTGACAATTTTGATAGCAAGTTTGACAAAATATTCAACAATTGGTGATCAGTTTTTCTAACTTTCTTTATCAGTAAGAGCCCAATTCATGTGGAACTAAAAAAAACAATTGAAAACATAAAGTTTTCACTACATTTTATACTAACTTCTGGAGGGTTTGCTCAATTTTTTTTTTATAGCGGCTTCAGTGCCTATATCCGAAGCAGTTGAATTTCTGCATTCACATTGAAAACCTGCTGGATTTTCTTTTATTGTCGTTTGATCAGCATATTTATTTGATTTGTTTGTACTAATCATCTACAATTTACATTTTTAATAAATCTGTTTTTATAAGTAAATTTTTCTTTACTAAAAAAAATAAACTCTGATTTCAATTTATTAATTATCTGTGTTTCTCATATTAGTCTGAAACCTTATTTTCCTGCTTTTCTTCTTACATTTTGTACATTACAAAATAATTCATTTATTTCTCAGACAAAACATATATACAGTATTTTCAAATAGCAAAAATAACTGTTATATTGTTGTAGGTGTGCTTCAAGGATGTTGTATTTCCTCTGTTACCTAGAATGATTTTTGGGATGTACTATAACATGCCACTGGTAAGCAAATTAAATATATTTTTAAGTGTAATATAGACAGTACATAACATAGGAAAGAGTTTTTTTTCTTTGCCTGTATTTATTCTTCTGATATATCTAAAACTATAAAATGCACATGATTGTTCTGAAAACGTATACATTACTATTATGTAATCAATGTATATTCTAAAATGTGGATTACATTCCCACATTTCTCATCTGTATCCATTTTGATGTGTGGATTTTTATTACTTACTTTTCTTTAACTAAATTAAAATAACTTATTCAATTTGTATGTATAATATATTTGCAATGAAGATTACTTATATTTTATTATTGCAGGCTGTATGTATGTAATAAGTTAAATTTGTGGCTTGCTCATAACATAAATTATAGACATATAATGTTGTCACATAAATTTGTCTTAAAACCTGTTCAAATATATTATTAGTAGTAGTATGTGATAATTTCATATAGTTTATGGGTTGAGGCCATATTGTTTATGGATGTCTCTTTTTGACAAAAATAAAGGGAAAATGATGAAGAAAAGGAAAGACATTTAGTTTTAAATTGTTAAAAAAAAATTTCAATTTCAATTTTTACTGTTTGTTTCATGAGTACTTACATTTTTAAATAAGACATATGTTTAAATTTTTAAATTATCTTTCAAATTTAATATAAATTAATAAAAAAAATTCTTAGGTTTAAAATTAAATGTTCTTTTTCAGATTCCTGGCTGTCAAGGGAGTGGTCTGTTCCAAGCATTTGCTGAACATCTTAAACACAGATTAAAAGTTAAAGATAATTATCAAGTAAATATAGTTTTTATATTGCTGATTTTTACTATATTTTATAGATATAAAAAGGCTGAATGACAGTACTAAACAGTCATTCAAAGCTCAAATGAATTTTACTTTTTACTATTTAAATATATTATAAAAAAACTCAACTTTTCTAAATAATCTACATTACTTTTATTAAAAATTATGAAATAATCTCAAATTTATTGTTTTCTAAAGGATTCTAAAATAAGGGTCACACTAATATCAAGAAGTACTCAGTACCGACGCATATTAAATGAGGATCAGGTAAAATACTTATCCTTAATCATTTTATTTAATGTTAGCATAGCAATGTTTTAAATTGTATAAAATTTACATATTTTTAATGTCTTTCAGCTTATTTCTTCTTTGAAAGCAATTCCAGATCTAATAGTTAGAAAAATTAATTTTAATCGACAAATGGCATTTTCAAATCAATTGGAGGTAATTTTTATCTTTATTTTTTTAATAAAATCTTACTTAAATATTATTGTTTCTCTTTAAAAAAATATTATTGTTTCTCTTGTTTTATTGCTTCTCTTTTTATTAACATTTTAATTGCATTAATTCACATTTTGAAAATTTATTAAGCATTTTATAAATATACATAAATTTAATGTTTTATTTTTTAATTTTAAAATTTTTTTTTTTCAGATTAGTTACAATACTGATATTTTAATTGGAATTCATGGGGCTGGATTGACTCACATGCTGTTTATGCCTAAATGGGGTGCAGTATTCGAAATGTGAATATTTTTGCATAATTTTTTCTTCTGTTTTCAATCATTTTCAGGCAAATATTCTAATTATGATAGTTTAAAATATATTTTAAATTTTATTCAAACATTTTAATCTGTTTCTTTCAGTTTTAATTGTGAAGATGAAAGTTGTTATGCTGATTTAGCAAGATTGAAGGGTCTGGAATATTTCACATGGGAAAAATCTGATAAAATAATTCCTGAAGATGAGGTACTATTTTAATTGTATTATACAAGAATTTTTTATTAATTTATTATATATTTATGTATATATATGAATGTACATCTGTTAAAGTTTTAAATTTGATGTAAAATTTATTTCATTGCTGTGTTTGATTTATTTATTTCTACTATTTTGTCAAAAGGTTTTTAACTACACATGAAAGTCCATTTCTATTTCATTGGGAAGTGTATTTAAGAATTTCATAACGCAGAAGGATTTTTATTTATTTATTTTAATATTAATTTTAAACAATTTTCTCTTTTCCTTATTTATAAACATTTTAAATATTTTTGTTTGTTTTAAATAGTTTCTAAGCAATATGTTTATTAAAATAAAAATGTATTTTAGTTAAAATTAATTAGTAAAATGTGCTCATAATATCATTAAAGATTTATTTATAGATTTTTATATTACACTAATTATAATTTATATAAATATTAATTCAGGAAAGACTTTTTAAAGTATTAGAGATAGCTGAAATATTTTAAGCAATTTTACTATAATTAAAAATATTTCTGTTCTGGTATTGGCTTTATTATGAAGATGTTTGATTTATTTTTACCTTGTATATTGAAATTATTTAATAGATTTTTAAAATTTCAATTTAGATTTATATATTGCTTGTAATAATATCAAATTTCTAGAATTCCTTTCAGAAAGTGCTCATATTGAAAAAAATCAATCAAAGCAAATATATATATATATATATACTACATATGAATATTAATAAATTTATTTTGTTTTTAGTATGTTTGAGTATTATTAATTTATCATTATCAAACAATGAATTATTCCCTTTTTATTAACAGTATGAAAGTAATTAATACACATAATTAAAAATGATAATATTTTATTGAAATAATAACTATTTTTTATGTATGTAATTATTTCTTTTGTGTAATTTTTTAATGTCAAAAATTAATTGATTTAATTTTATTGATTCAGTTTTTTATTTTGTTAAAAAATGATTTTTCAGGGTCATCATCCTACTCTTGGAGCTCATGCGAAATTCACAAATTATTCCTTCGACATTCCTGAATTCCTTAGAATTTTTAAAAAAGCATTGGCTCATGTGAGACGTTTTAGTCCTTTTCACCAGAAATCTAACAGCTGTGAAGGAAAAAAGTGCAATAATTCTGTTGTGCATAATGAGCTTTAAATATTGTGATGTATCACATTAGGATTAATTATATTTGATCTCTATAAAACAATGCATAAATTATTTTTAGATGTGCAGCTTTTTGTATATAATAATAAGAAATTTTTATAAATACATCTGTGATAATATTAAAAAAGTTTGAAGTAAATTTTTCAATTATAATAATTATTTACCAATTTCCCATTAAATTAAACTAAATTTTAACTTAATTTTAAATTTATTATTATAATATTTTATTGGTTATGCATATTACAAATTATTTGCTGTTTCTGTAATATTGAATAGTTTACAATCTTAAATATAAATAATTGAATTGAATCATTAAAAAAATTTTAATATTGCTAATTAAAAACATAATGATACATTTCATTGTAAATATATTTAGTAATACAATTTAACTAATTATTTATTTTATTTTAAATATATATATATATAATTTTTTAAAAATGTGAATGTAAAATAGGAAGTAATTGATAAATAATGTTAAATAACTGTACAATATTATTTTAATTTTCTATTGTTTCTCTGTTCATATTTTTGCTACTAAAATAATCAGTTAGCAACTTATAATAAAAAGTGCAATATTAGAGAAAAAATCGGTTTTATTTATATAATTTTTTTAAGCATTTTATGCTTATTTTCTAATAATTAGCAATAACATTTGTTAACTTGAAAATGCTCTAAAGTAAACATGCCAACATTGATAATTTGAAGTTAAAAACTTTCAAACTATCTTTAAAAAGTAATATGTAAAAAGAGAAAATAAAAACAAAGCAATATTTTCCCATTCTATCAGCTATGCATTTGCATAGTTAACGTTTATTATATTTTTATATTGAAAAAAAAAAAAAACATTTCAGATTTATAGATATGCATGAAATTTGTTTTCATGATTTTTTTTGTATGTTATATAATAATATCATTAATACCATTGCATATTTCATATAAAATTTTAAACAATTATAGCATTTTAAAGTGTTTCACTACATATTATAAGCATGTGGTTTTCAAACTTAATATTATATAATTTTTATAATATAATATTATTTTTTAGGTGCTTTATTTTCAAAGAATCTTATGTTAAAATTATATTTTTGTTCTTGATAATTTCATGTCTATTATTTGTACAGTTATAATTACAATTAATTTCTATATTATTTTTATGTATACACATAATTCAGTATGATCTCTCTAATTGTGATACCATAGCAAGGGAAAAAGATTTGTAATTACAAACATTCCATATTTTGCATTTTTTTAAACATTAAAATAGCATTCCCTTATAATATTGTATTATGTACTGGAATAAAATATATAAGCAATATTCCATTGCATATGATTTTTAGACTAATTTTCCCTGATATTTTAATGATGGTGAAAATAAATAATTATGATGATTTTTCAAATAAACTGCATTTTATTGCAATTACTTATCCAGGTGTCCATTTTTTAGAAAATATTTATATCTCTGTAGATATTTAGGTAAAATATGTTTATATAAAATGTTAGTATATATAATAAGGCCATATAATAATACTACACTAAAATTTTTTTAATTTACTTATTTTCTGATTGAATGTTTTCTCATTGTTGTAAGAATATGAATATTTATTTTTAAATACTGATCTTAAATCTAGAGTCTAAGATATTTTATATGATGATAAAATGTCAGTTTTAAAAAAATATCATAGTGCATCAATATTTTTACTCTGTATGCATAGTTAGTTGTGTATATAAAATTATCTATATATTCATGAGCCATTAGAACAAACTAAAAACAAAGATAAGATAATCTTTCCTAAACATTTTAAAACACATTTTTATAAATAGGAAATGAAAAAAAAAAAGTTATCTGTACTATATACTTATCTTTTTATCATATTCAGACTTTAGATGTATAATAAAAGTCTTAGTTCTATTAGGAAATTACTTTTATGTATTATATCAGGTGTTTGAATAATTGTATTAGTATATATATATTCTAGTGAGCATTAAAACTTCATGGCAGCTTCTTGCTCTCTCTACTTATACGCTCTCTCTGATGATTTTTCTGAAGTTATGTGAGAGCATCTGGCAATATGCATATTTCTGATTTTGGTTTTGAAATGTGTGCTGGCAACGAGTCATGCTGCACTAGTGTTCTGCAGCCCTTGTACTAAGCTAATTTAATAATATAATTGTATTTTAATGGAATGAGCTCTTGCATATTTTGTGATGTATTTTGATCATCAAATATCATAATTATATATATATATATTATGTTCATATTGTCGGATGTTATAAAAAAAGAACACAATTTACTAATGTAAAATATGTAGTCAAATTTAAATATTATATTATGAATTATGTGTGGTAGCAGATATGTAAAATTATTACATTATATGTGAGGCAAAAAAATGACAAAAATGTTTTTTTTCACTCTGTTAAACCATTCTCAGCTTATTTTTACAAGTTAGCATTTTCATCAAACTTGTAAAAATGAGCGCATTTTATTCTTTTATATTATTTGTTCATTTACTCTTTTAAGAATTCTCTTCAAGCCACATGGACGCTATTTTGGAACACAATTTACAGTTAATTCCATCAGTTTAAATATGAGTAAAATCTGAATGTGTAAAGAAATATATACTTCTTGAAATATAATAATAACCAAGAAACTCATGCCAAAAAAAAAACATTGTTTCATTTACCAGTCTAGATAGTGTTGCCATCCATCAACTTAAAAACTGTGCTCATTTTTCATCTAGCTATGAAATAAATTGTCGGGTATAACATTTTGATGCATTTAACAGTTGCATACTTGATAAAACAATCTTATGGCAATAGCAAATTGTATATTTATTATATATCTCAAGTTCTTTGAGAAACATCATGGCTGAATAGATAACACAATGCAAAATAAGGAATGCTTATATAAACATCCTTGTGAAAATCAACTCATCAGCTTGAAGAAAATAATAGTTAAAATTTTGCTTTTTGTTATGATATATGATTTATTAGAAAGTATTTTCCAATCATGTTTTCAAAATTGCATCCTTTTTAAAGCATGCTGATAATTAATCAATACAAATATTATTTATGGGCGTGTACTATTTAGAGCTGTTATCCATAATTTTTGTACTGTTTTTTGATGGATTTTCTATGTATAATACTTTTTTCCAAGACTTATTTTTTGTATCATATTATCGATTTATTGATCTCATAAAATATTTACTTTCAAAATTCTTTCCATACTACTGATTTATTGATCTCGAGACAAATTCATGCTTAAAAATGAATTATTGTATTTCGTGTACTCATGCTTTTTCTTTTTGTCTTATTTTATTTTCAAAATATTCGTATTTTACTTTGTTCGTTTGTTTGTTTTTCTAAATTTTGCATTGTCTTTCATTTTACACTAACTTTTTTTTTTAACTTTAGAACAAAATATTATACATACCATCAGGTTTATAAATTATTTTTTGTAATATGTATATATATATGTGTTATGGTTGTGTACATGTATATAAGGTTGTGTTTCATTTTAAATGAAATAGCTTTCTCATGGAAATGTGGTATTATGAAATATGGAGAGGTTTTAAACATTTAGTGACTTAAACTACAATGGTGAAATAGCTATATTTTTTATTTATACAAGGTTTAGTAAATGTATTTACATATGAATCTTATAGATGTGTATTTTATGCATTTTTTAAAGACTGATTTTATTAGTAATACTGCAGTTAATGCATAATGGAATATAACTGAAAAACATGTATGAACTCTTTTGGTTAAATAAAAGAAAGTATACTCTAAAATATAAATATATTTGTTTCTTTTTATGACAATATTTTCTATTTTGATTATTATTTTTAAATTTTGCAAAATTCAAATTGGGACTTTCAATTAATCAATCCATTCATCAGTCCCAATTATATTTTATTCTATGTGTACCTTTAATATTAAAAACATACATTAAATCCACCTTTTTTGCTTGTATACTTAAATAAAATATTATTTTTATTAAAGTTATAAGAGATTTTAAAAGAGTTTTGCATTGTTGGATATATTTTCACTATCAAAATTTCAAAGTATAAAAATAAGTTAGCATTAAAAGTATTTATAATTATAATTAAAGGTATTAGTCATGATTAATCAATGTGTATGATCATTGAAAGTGCTGATTTGAATTTTGCTGCTTTGCATCTTTCTACTTTAGTTATAAAGGCTTTTGATTTCATATCGGTTTTTATCAGTAAGAATATGACATAATTATTTTTCAAATAGGAAATTGTTAGTATATGTAACAAAGTAAACAATTATTTTTCTAGTTCAACAACCACAAAATAATTTTTAAAACATTAGGATAAATAAAATCCTTTTCCGCTTGAAGGAAATGAAAAAAAAAAAAAAAAAAAAAATCATTTTTGCTCAATATTTTTTCTGTTTTCACTTTTATTCCTTCAAATAAATTCTTCACTTTTTTTTTTATTCCTTTATTTAAAGGAATAAAAGTGAAAAAAGAAAAAATATTTATTTTTTATTTGAGATATAAAATGTTGTGAAAATCAACTTCAGTTAAAAGCTGTTACTGTTCCTGTACATGATTTTTTTTTTATTTATTTTTTTATAGCATTTGCTATGTAAAGGCTCATTACACTTTGTACATGTAGTTAATCTCGTATTTTGGCTATCACAATTTCTACATTTTTCCCTCTTGTTTGATTGATTTTTTTCAATAGTATGATTGCTTGGTTCTTTTGTGTGGGGATTCTTCCGTTGCAGGTGCCAGCCAAGAAAGCCAATGGGTCATTTGCACACTTGTTACTAGATGGTTCCGGTGTTTCTTTTCGTTCTATTTTTTTTGTACTAATTTTGCATCCATCTACTTCAAGTACGTATTAATTAACTAATTAATTAGCATTCATTAACTAATAAATTAATTAGATATTCTGGCAGCCATATTGTGTATTTCTTAGCGTAGATTCGTTCTTTATTTTACTTTTATTTTTTATGTACATTATGATACATGATTGTTTATTTATTTTCTGTTTATTAACTGTTTACTCATTTATATTAGTTACTTTTAATTAATAGAATGCATTTTAATAATAATTAATTAGATATTCTGGTAGCCATGTTGTGTATTCCTTAGTGTAGATTCGTTCTTTACTTTCATTTTTTATGTACATTATTATAATATGATCCGTTTCTCGACAAGTACTGTCTAGTAACAAGTACTTGGCGTAAGTCTCGCCAAGTACTGTCTAGTTTCATCGGCTTTCTTGGCGATCGCCAGTTGGCTGGCACCTCCAATGGAAAAATCTCCTTTTATGTTTTTACAATCCCCCAATAATGTTTTTGCAAACTGCAACGTTTTGAAAGTTGGGCGTCCAACACAATGTTGTGAATGACGAGGGCGATTATGAATCTTCAGCATAAGTAAATATCTTTAGTTATTACCAATGATATAGCCACACTCCTTTGAAAATCCAGAAGAGAAACTTTTAAATCATAAGCATATAATTTTGATGATTAGTTTTAGTAATGCCAATGAAATCTGTAAAAATTTTCCAACACCATTTCTTGCCTTATATTTGGTGTATATTGCAATAAATTTGTCTATTTCAATACGGTCATATTCTGATTATGATTCCTTATTGCCACCTTTGTGAATAACTCAAAGGTAAAGGGAAAAAAAATCTGATAAATTATCTAAAAACAACAACTAATCGTTATAAAAATATCATGGGATGCCAAATATATCCCTTCCCTTTCTCTTCGTAATCAAGGAAACTTCTATATTAAGCAGAAAAAGAGATTTGAAAAACTTATCAGAGCAAATTGGGGAAGAAGAAGAAAGAAAAAAAGTTTATGTACTGTTGCGTTTTTGCAACGTTAAATGCAAAAAAGTAATAAAATGACTATTACATATAAATATATAAACTACACTACTCGTCATTAAAATTGCTACACCAAGAAGGAGGCATGCTACAGACGTGAAATTTAAACGACAGGAAGAAGGTGCTGTGATATGCAAATGATTATCTTTTCAGCGCATTCAGACAAAGCAGGCGCCGGTAGCGACACATACAATGTGTTTAAATGAGGAAGTTTTTCAGCCAGTTTCTCATACACAAATTGCATTTGAACGTTGTTACCCAGTGAAAAGTTGTGATGCCTCGTGTAAGAAGCAGAAATGCGTACCAGCACATTTCTGACTTTGATAAATGTCGAATTGTAGCTTACCGGGATTGCGGTTTATCTTAGCACAGTATTGCTGCTCGCGTCGGTCGAGATCCAATGACTGTTAGCAGAATATGGAATCGATGGGTTCAGGACGGTAATACGCAACGCCGTGCTGGATCTCAACGGCACCCCTATCACTAGCAGCCGAGAAGGCAGACATGCTATCCGCATGGTCTTGATGGATCGTGCATCCACGTAACGAGCCTCGAGTCAAGAATTGGAGTCATTTGCAAAACAACAAGTGTCTGCATGAACGGTTCTAAGACGTTTGCAGCAGCAGGGACTCATCAGCTCGGAGACCATGGCTGCGGCTATCCTTCGCTCAGCATCACAGGAGCGCCTTCAATGGAGTGATCAACGATGAACCTGGACTCATGAATTGCGAGACGTAATTTTTTCAAATTAATCCAGGTTCCGTTTACAGAATCAAGATGGTCGCATCCACGTTTGGCGGTATCGTGGTGAACGTACATTAGCAGCGTGCATTCGTAATACTGGCCCATCACTTGGCGTGATGGTATGGGGTGCTATTGGATACACGTCTCGATCACCTCTTGTTCGCATTGATGGCACTTTGAACAGTGCACGTTACATTTCTGGTGTGTTACGACCCGTGGCTCTACCCTTTATTCGAGCCCTGCGAAACCCTATGTTTCAGCAGGATAATGCTCGACCGCATATTGCCGGTATTGCACGAACTTTCCTTGATATGGAATTTCTTGGCCTGCAAGAAAATATGGAATTTCTTTCCCTGGCCTGCATGTTCACCAGATCTCTCGCCAATAGAAAACGCCTGGTCTATGGTTGCGAGCGACTGTCTCGTCAACATACGCCACTCACTACGGTTGATGAGCTGGGGTGTGTTGCAGCTGCATGGGCATCTGTACCTGTACATGCTATTCAATCTCTGGCTCAATGCCCAGGCGTATAAGTGCTGCCAGGGGTGGTTGTTCTGGGTAGTAATTTCTCAGGATCTATGCACCCAAATTTCTTGAAAATTTAATCACTTGTTATTTCCAGTATAATATGTTTGTTCAATAAATAGCATTTTGTAATCTGCATTTCTTTCTAGTGTAGCAATTTCAATAGCCAGTAGTGTATTAATTTTAGTTTCGGATAGACACAACTCAATAAACCAAACATTTGAAGTTTAGAAAATAGGATGAATATTTTAGGATCAATCTTGCCATGTCATAATGCCTTTAATTTAGAAGGTAAAATATTACAAAAGATATTAAATATATTAATAAGTAATGGTATGCAACTGAAAAATATCGTATTAAGTACGATTTTCTTGGAATAAATTTTAAATATTTTGATGAAATAAAGAAGTATAAGTTATAGAAATATTTTTTATTAGAGTTACTCAATTTTAAATTTTTAAAATTAATTGTCAATTTCAAATATGCCCTTCCATCCAACAATTTCTAATAATTTATTTTTCTTTTATATGTTTTTCTCACTTAATTGATATTAAAAAAGAAACATAAAAAATCTACGTCTTTTAATGAATTTTATATATATTTATTAACGCAAATAAAATTATTGCATTTTAATAAAACTCAGATATATTTATTTTTTTAATGTCAAGCATTTTTAACTATGGTCATTTGCCATTGCAATGGTAGATGTTGTTGTGTCTAATCCTTAGTGTGGGACGGACATCCCATGAATAATCTACTCATGGATGGAGGGAAAGGGGCAGCATCTGTTGTGATGGTGCGCCTGTAGGTAGAAATTTGACTCTGCTCCGAATCGCTGAAGAATGAGAGCACTGCGTTTTGGGAGGATTTTTAGAGGGAACTACCCCGCATTTATGTATCGTATGGGAGAAAACCTGGAAAACGCTCACAAGTTAGTTCAACTAACTGGGGGCCTGATGGCCGAGTGGCTAGCGCTCTGGCTCTCGGTACTACAGGTATCGGGTTCGAATCCCGGTGGTGCCATGGATGTTTGTAGTGGTTCAGGATCCACTTTAAACAGTAGGTCGCGGTCTCATATGACCGTAGAGCATCATAGAGCCCAATCAGACTTCTCACCCAAACTGTATGGGGTCAACTCAGCTCTAGGCGCAGGAATGTGGTGTGGTGTAGTAGTAGTCCAACTAACTAGGCAAGATGTTGAACATCACAAATGTCATCAAATCTCCTCGGTTTTGAAACAGTGTCTACAACAAAGCCACCAGCGGGTGGAACCTCAGCCTAATGCTCACCAGCGGCGCACGTTGTTACTGAACTGAGAGTCAGTCGCAATGATAGATAAATAACATATTCAGCATTGCTTAGGATACATTAATCAGAGGACATGTTATATAGCATTCACAATTTAGTATTCACATCTACCTGTCACAAGGTATGAACACAAGGGTAACTTGAACACAAGGGTATGACTTTCAGGCTTATATTATCCACTTATAGATTTATCATATACATTTCCAACATAAACACGAAAACTTTCGATCGAATACTTCAAAAAATTGCGAGTAAATTTTTCATTTAAACTTCTAAGGTAAAATAAAGTCTTCTACCTTTATTTTACCGAATAAATGTGATTAATACTTTCTTCATGAATAAGCTTATAATTCATTTTTAAGACAATGTCCTTTAAAATATAGGACCTTTGTGATCCTGTATCTAATTCAGTAATAACTTCTATTTTCTTACTCAATTAAATCAATCTAATTCTCAATAATGGTAAAATAACATTCTGTGAACCATTCGCACATGTCATAGTTGTTTCTTTATGACGAGGACTAGTTGTTCTTTCTTGAATATCTTGCTGTTTTCAATCTATTACAAATAATAACTACATGTCTTTTATAGCAAATAGTACACTTAAAATTAAATTATAAAACTTCGATTTATGGCCTGGTTTTAAACAAGCATATTAAAAAATTTTTCCAACACATTTCTTTTATCAATTAAATTAATTTTTTTGAACTTTTAAGTTCATACTTAGGTGATTCCTGCTGCACAACATGTATTTTCTAGATTTTGTGATTGAAGTTATCAAAGCAGTAGCAACAAAAATTGTTTCATGACACTGGCGAGGGATTTGCTTGCTTTTATGTCTATAAAACTTTGACCGATTAGATAATCCAAATCTTGATACAGCTAACTTAATACGATCTTTATTTTATACTTCGCATTTAAGAAAATTCTTCAAACTGTCTAATCGTGTTTTATAGTCATCTATGGTAAAATCGTTTAAATAACAATCGGCATGGAAAATGAACTATAAGAGATGTTCATTTTAGTAGAATATATCGAAATAATTCATTGCAATAATTCTCTCATTTATACTTCACCTAGCATATCTTCACTTCCAAACCTTGATTTTAAGGATTCAATCACTTTTTGATGGTTTCCTTTAACAAGAGGAAAGCTCTCAACTATATTTAGGGCTCTTCAACTTTTGATAGTAGCTTGCATTAAGTATTATTGTTATTCATATTCGTCTTCAATATTATCGTAATTAGGAATTTTTTTAAATGTAATGCAAAAGGATAGCCATTTTTTAATATCGTCTGCAAAATTTTTGGATTCTATTTTCGTCATTAAAAATTCTTTTTAAGTTTCTTTTCATACTATTATCAATGCTTTTATTTAATACAGTAAGTGCATTTAAATTTGACATACCTACTTGTATATCAACAAAATTTCCCTCATATTTTTCAAAACTTTGTAATTCAGCAACAATGTCACCCAGATTACTATCTAATATAAAAGTGAATAATTTTTCATCAAGTTCTTTGAGTTCATTATTTTTCTTTCCAAATATGGAAAATGAAGTTTGAATCAGAGTTTCAGCTTCAGCAGAGTACTTATATATGAAACTGATCAAGTGGAAACAGTCAGAATAACTTTTCTGATTTTTTTAAAAAATTATCTTCTATAATATCAAAAATTGAATAATCGTTTCAAAAACAATGTCCTGCAATGGATGTCAAAAGTTGAGAGAAAAAAAGTCTGTAACTATGATATCACCATTGCCCTTGATGCTGCTTTGAATGTTGTATTTAAATTATTAGAAACACCCGTTAATAAAAAATATTCATAAAATTACTTTGTCAACTTCAGTTGGCAAAGTAATTCATACCAGTATGGTATTCATACCAGAATATTGGTATTCATACCAGTTGGAGTTAACAAATAGTTTAATCTTATAGAGCCGATTAGCTAGGGGGATCAATTCCCTAGAAATCATTAATTCATCACAAGTTATTTAAACTATAAAGGGAATTTTTTTTTTAAAAATCAATTAAAATAAGTTACAGTGGGAAAATAATAGAAATAATAAAACATGCAAAAATAAATAGTCGTCACAAAAGGCAAGGCTAATGGAAATGCGAGAAAGGAGACGAGGTGAAATGATTATCGCCTATTGGCTCGAAATACAGACTTGACAAATAAGATCCATCATCATTGTTGAATAAAGATGTCGAGTGCCTGAACGCGAAGCGTTCATCTACTCAATGGTATGTGAAGGCAGTAGGAAAGAAAAGTCATCATAAATAGATAATAGTAATCATATGATTTGAAACAAATAAGATCCAAAAACTGCAGAATCCCCATTTTATGAAATATAAAGACGTCTCAATTCAAAACCATCTCAGCCTTCCTATGCCACTGCCGATATTTGATGCTTCTATTCTTTAATTAAATTTTTTCTTGATATGAATTTGATAACTTTAAAACTATATGACATCAAAAAGTCCTCTCTCGGAATCAAAAAGTCTGTAGAACAAAATTTGCTTTTAAAATCACTTAGGTGACAATTCATTTCTGTTTATTTAATTACTAACACTGTTACTTAAATAGATAGTTATTTTGATACTGTAATTTGGTTTCAAAAGTTTAATAGTTATAATTTGTTATTTGATGAATAATAAAGATAGTCATTATGCTATTGATTCAAAATTTCTATCATGAAGCCTTAAAAATATTATTAAAAAAAAAAACTTTTTTTAACTGCAACTTTTACTTTCCGGCTTCTCATTGGTTGCCACCGCGCAATTTTGTTTTGTGTTTATCTTGTCCGCCGCTGTCATTGAGGTGTTTACGCTTTAGCTAACAAATTTAATAGTTAATTAAATTTACTTTTGACATTTAAATTGTTAGATCACTCTTATAGAGGTAAAATTAACTATACGTAAATTTATAGAAGCATATCTTTTGCTATCTTAAACTGCCAGAGAATAGTTAATTTTATTTGTTTAAAAATAAACAACTTCGAAACTAATACAACTTGTTGGTAAATCAGTTTACATAAGTTTTTAAAAAAATAAAATGAGTATTTTGTATATTTATTGCATGTTTACACAATAAGTTATAGTTTTAATATATATTTATTCAAAATTTTTCCTTTGCATGGGTGTGATATGAAAACATATTTATTGGATACTTCCGCGTTAAATAAATGTTGTTTTTTTCTTAACTTAGAAATTACATCTTTTAATCTCGTATTTTTATATAAATATGCACATTTAAATTCTTTTTCAAGATTTTATTTCTTTTATTATTAGTTATATTGTTTGTTTTAAACTATTTAAAATAGTTTTTAAGTTCTTCGGTAAAATAAAATTAAAGATGATTGGCATTAATCCAATTCATACAATATTTTTACTTTACAACTAATATTTTTTTTCAAATTGAATGCTATTTTATATCGTTTACTGAAATAAAATATAAGAAAAAAATTGTGTTAAATTTATTATTGTATAGCAAATCGTTTTATTATTATTGAATCGCGATAGCATTTAAATAAACTTGTTAAATATTTTTATTGAATTCTGTTTTAATTGATAAATTTAAATTTCGTTTCAAAATTAATTTATATCATTTAATAACATACTTAGGCTGTTAATTCATGTTTGTTTAAGATTAAGTAATATCTATTAAAATATAAATAATTTATATTTAAAAAAATTAATAATTTAAACAATAAAAAAAAATTAACAAGTAAAATTTTTTATAAGATGTTATTAAATAAATAAATGCAATTTCTAATTGTTTTATTAATTTTTGCTTCATGAATATTTTAACTGAATTTACTAACTTTAGATCAAAACATTTTGTCATCCTGCTGCATTAAAAAAATATATGTAAAATCTTGTATTAATTTCAATTTTAATACACTTTTGTTCTGTCTGAGCTATTTTGCTTTTAATTGATAAAAAAAATTGAAGGAAAAAAAATTATATATGTTCTGTTAAAGAGCAGGTATTTGATACATTAACTAATTATTATGACAATACATAGTACTTTCGTTATTTTATATAGTCATTGCCTAATTTCTGATAGTGTATAAGAAATATCTTAAAAATAAAGAGTAACTCCCAAAATTTTTCGTTTTTTAAAATCGAGTTGGTTTTAATAATGACAGTAGTGTGAAGCACAAAAAGCGTCATGTTAGTTTTATGTTTTAAAAGATATCAAAGATTTTACACAATTCACTAATTGCGATCCAAGAAGTTCGAATGAGAAAGTACATGTCTTTATGAGATGTACTGGACCAACCATTGTATTCAGTTAATCCTACAAAGGAAAACAATTGTAAACTCTTCATCCATTTTATCAGAAATTGTTATTGTGAAAATTGTCTTTGCACTGCTAAGATTTTTTTTTTGCATTTCTATTAGCTCTACATTATAAAATGATACACACAAAAAAATGTATGATTAACAAGAGTACAAATGCTATTTTTCATTGTTATAGAAATTTTAATAAATTTGTATAACCTTTCGACCTAGTTCCTTTGATATAACTAATTATTTTCTATTTTTTTAAATAGGATAATCAAACATTGTCAAGTGGTCAGCACAGCATGAGACTTTTCTTCAAAGTTAAAGTGTCTTAACTTTCAACAGTCCAGAAAATATTAGTCCAAATAAATCCAGTCCAAACATGTCTGATCAGGCTGAACAAAGCAGGGAAGCAGAAGCTGCTCCAAGTATAATGCTACATTCAATTTCTCCAGGGATGTTAAGTGAAACACCTCAACCTAGTGCAAGTGTCGCAGCATCATATAGAGTTCTTGGAGGTGGACCTGTAAGTTTTTTTTCTCTCTAATTGTTTATTATAGTCTAAAATTTTAAAAAGGTGTTCAATTTTCAAAAATATTTCTTGATGTTAACATTACAAATATTTATATTTTTTGGTCTCATTGAAATTTTTCGCAAATTTTAAAACATTTGTGTTTTTGAAAAAAATCTTTTGTTAAAGCAACTTAAAACAAAGAAGATTTCATATTGCTTAAAATTTTTTATTAATTATAAAAATGTTATAAGTACATAAATATGGATGTATGAAATGTGTGAAATTTCAAATTTATTCATAAATCTCCCAGTAATTCTCTTTAATGACTCATATTTTCTCACACATTCTTTTTCATATTTATATTTTTTTTCAACTTCTAGGAATAATTTCTGAAACACATTTTTCACATTCTTTTATTGGTGCTTTAAAATTAGTATAAGTGATAAAAAATAAATTGTATTCAATAATAAAAAACTTTTTGTAGTTTTTAAATAATTTAAAGTAAAGAATTAAAACTACAATGGTTATAGAAACCAACATTATATTTTATGTAAATTATATAATGTATTATAATTTGTCAATTTATTGATACATAAAAAATATATCATTCATTGGAAGACAGTATAGTTATTCTTAATTATTCCATAATGAAACTTGTTTAATAATAATAAAGATTTATTATTTTTTAAAATTATTATGAGAATGTTCATCGCTAAGGTATTTAAATTTACTTATATATAAAGTTTATTATTGTGTAATTTACATTTTGATTAAATATAATGGGCATATCGTATTGATTTAGGAAAGTTGTTATAAAGCAGTTTTAATTGCATTGCATGCTGTTTTATATTTGTTACATTGTATCATAGTGAAAATATTTTAAATTTTATTATAGTAATTATGCAAAGCAAATATAAAAATTACTTATATACTTGCTTAGTATATATCTTGTTAAGAAACAATTTGCAGACTTAACAAAAAGGATTGAAATTAGAAATTTTACTTATCATGCAATAATAATAATAATATTCTTACAGCCTACAATCTCATTGTGTAATAGTTTTTCCATTTCTTTTTTTTTATCCCCACATTTTAGTTATATTTATATGTAATTTAATTTAATTATCTGTCTTCTTCGTGAAGCTGATTTATGATGATGATAGCTTTCATGCTAGGGAATTTACTGTACAATATTTATATTATTTTAAAGCATCAAAAAGTGAAATTAGCAAAACTTTATTAAAAACTTATTATTATTCTGAAGTCACAAATCTACAGGGTGGGATTTTTATAGCCATCATCCATTATTTTCATAACATAGACATATAAAATATACATATCAGGAAATTTTATTAAAATATGTAATGTTTAATCAGTATTATATTTTTATTTCTTAAATGAAGTGTTTGATTAATTTATGTTGATTGATTCTGAATAACTTTTAAACATATTTTTGTGATGTTAGTTAAATATAATTCCTAATTACAATACATTTTTAATTTTGAAAGAAACTCTATGTTATAAAACCATTAACTTAAAGCTTAACCAGCATCGTTTATTGTTCAAGCCAATTAAAATAATATTCATGAAAAAATTTTCTTGAATATTTATTTTATGTTGAATAATGTTTGAAAGTTTGTGCAATACAAATGGAACACTATTGTTACATTATTTTTTGTTTCCAGTATGTATTTATAGGAGTTGAAAACATGTTACTTTTATACTAATGATAAATTTCTTTAAAAAAATTAGGGAAAAATTTTGAAAAACATTAATGAAAGATACCAAAGATGTTAGTTTTCTTTCTTAATTGTAGCAAAAATTCTGGAATATTTTTAAAAAGGAAATTGTAAGACAAGTATTTTACAGCAATAAAATTGCACGATTGCATTTATAATGTGACCTTATACAAATTTTCAATACACAGCTTTATTATTTTTTTTTAGAATATAAAGAAATTTTTTTTGCATTTCACACTAACAGTTTTTGTCAAGCACAACTAAATATAGATTTTTTCCCCTCTATTATTAGGCATAAGAAATAAACTATATTTTTGAAACAGTTTTTAATTTTATCTTTTATTGTTTTCGGGTAATGAAATTCTAAAAATTTTTTAATCCAAACTATTTTTCATTTTGAATAATTAAGATTATATTTGTACATAAGGGCTCTAAATCTAGAAAATTAGTTTTATATTAAAAATACTTTTACAATGTTTAAATTGAAGCTGTTCCTTCTATATGAATTAATATATTTGTAATAATAAACATATTTATAAATTTTATGTTTTATGTTACTTTTATTTATTTCAAAATTAGATTCCTTGAGAAATTCTTTGTTTTTAAATGCTAATGTTTGTACTATAATAAGTCTTACCCACCTCTTTCTATAACTTCAAAAAAGTTTATGGGAAAGTAAAATAAATTTGAAATTGCATTAAATTTTAAGAATTATACTATAATATATACTTATATTTTTATTTTTTCTACATTTGCCTATAAGTAATCAATGTAATTTTCAACACAATTTTAAATTTAAGAGCATTATTTTAATAATTTCTCTTTCATTACAGATGTAAAATTTATCTTAAATTAAACCTTTCTCATTAGAAATATTAACAAAAATAGAAAACTTTCATATTAAATTTTTTTAAACGAAAGCCATTTTAAATGCACAGACATTGAAAAAAAGTTATATTCAAAAAATGTAAATTTAAAAAAAAAAAAAATGACATAAATTTTTTGTAATTTTTCTAATATTTTACTTTTTGGTTTCAGGACTGATGGACAATCAAAATTATGTCATTTGCCAATGGTCTTATTTCAAACTTTTGAAATCTTAAAAATAGCTAAATCAGAGCTATGTACAATAATTTTGGTAAGGCTAAATCTGAATTCTGTTTCATTTTAATAATTTTTCAGGTTCATATTGCTTTACTGCTCCATGGTTTTGGGTTATAACTCTTTCTCCACTCATCATATGTTGATGGATGTTAAAGTAATCTTTAATCATATTTGAATTTTAATTGTTTGAAAATGGAATATTTTCTGAAAATTCACATCTGAATTTCTTGGGTCTTCTTGGTGAAGTGTTAATGTTTTATTATGAAGAGAAAAAAAAAATGAAATTATGATACATTTAAAAATGGTCTATATGGTATCTTTAGTTGATGCCAAATATCTCTAGTTAACATGCCAGATTTTATTATGATTTTTATGTCTTGTAAGGTTAATGTTTTATACTATTACCATTAAATGACTAGAAAAGTTGTGCTTAGTTCAATGGACAGTTATAAAATAAATTTCAATTATTCAATTATTACTATTCTGTTTTGTTTAAATATTTTCAATGTCATATATTACTAATTTTTTAATAGTATTCTCTGTTTAGTCCATGATTTATTGTTTTGTTTTAGCAACAAGATTCTTGATAATTTTGGCGACTCAAAGCCTTTCATGATGCAAAAAAAAATGAAGTAAATATGGCTAAAAATTATGCATCCTTATGTATGTCCTAGTAACAGTTACTGGAAATGAGGTTCAAATTTAAAGAAATTATTAATCTTAATTGAAATTATCACATCTTTTCTTCAATACATTTTTTTTCCAGGTTGTGTGGATTTCTTACCCAAAATATTATAAATTTTTATTGTAGTATTGTAATTTTGCATTATGACGTTACAATAAATCTATTGATTTGTTAATTTTTATACAATTGCAAAATTTTAATTGCTTAAATGAAATAAAAATTTATTTCTGATTACGTATAGATGCAAAAAGAAAATTAGTAATTAAATTTCTTGAAACATTCTTCCATTCTGTATTTATGCTTTAAAAAATTTAAAGTTTTCCAGCCACAGATTCATTTTAAAGATTTTATTCAAGTCATCGAGTAAATAAACCATAATCTCTGTATCATGTTTGATAACTTGTGATATTTTTATTAGTCTTCTAAGCATTCATTTTATTGAAGTTGTTTTGGTCTAAGAATACCTAAGTATTCATTTCTCCTTGCCTTTTCAGTAGTTTATAGTGATTGTTATTTTATTGGTCTCATTTATTCCCAGGTTTATAATGGAATTTCTTGGATTAATTGTTGGCAGATGACACATTTTGAATGTCCATCTCTTACTGCAAACAGATTAACATACTATGTTATGTTATAAATCATAAATCTTGATATATCTGACTGTGATATTTTATGTAAGAAAATTTCTGGCATGCATACTTTCCTACATTTTAACCTATACTGTATATTTTTTTTGATTATTTATAAATTTAATTAAATTTTCCTTCTGTATTTTTTCTTTGTTTTTTTTTATCCCTCTATTTACTTTTTCTTCTTTCTAGTCTTTTCTTAGTTTTTGTCTAAAATCTATGATTAAAAAACATAGTTACCCAAATTTTATATTTGCTCTAAAATTTTATTAACTGAAATATTAAAAGATTGCACATTTTTTTCATATCACTATTTCTTTGAATTGACTACTTAGTTTGATATAAATTATTATTTTGTTCTCAGTATATTTTTTAAAATGTTTCTTTTAATAAAATTATTATTTATCTTAATTATGGTGTTCTCATTTATATTTTATTCTAATTTGCATTTTAGTTTTCTAATGACACGTAACACATTTGTATAGTAATACTTATAAACATAACTTTGATCCCTATTTTGTACATTTAGAAATGTGTACTATACATTATTTAAATTTCTACTGTACTATATTCATTTTCTCCTATTCAGAATAATAAACTTTTATCAATATTATGAAATTAACTTTGTATGACAAATATTACATATAAAACATCTTAAACTTATTTTTTTTTTCAAATTTTATATTTTACACTGATTACAAATATCACATATTATAAACTTTATGATGAAACTTGAAAATATAATTGTAAAGATTTTTAACTCTTATTGCCTTACATCATGCAGATTAAAAAAAAAAAAAAAAATTTTATTTAAGTATTTTATTTATTGTACAGGAATTAGTTCCTTATATTTATTCATTTTAATAAACCTTTATTCATAGATAAAGAGGGACTGCTTTTTATATATTATATTTGATTATATAGTTAAATAATCTTTTGTGTTTATCAAAATCTTGAAAACCAATTGATTAGAATTATATTTTTTTGCTACTTTCATTGC
Organism: Caerostris darwini; assembly: GCA_021605075.1. NCBI lineage: Eukaryota > Metazoa > Arthropoda > Arachnida > Araneae > Araneidae > Caerostris > Caerostris darwini. The sequence goes on along the minus strand of BPLQ01005811.1, from coordinate 201,433 downwards.
TCATTCATTATAAAAGTAAAAATAAATACATAAATAATAATATTTTAAAATTAATAAAATAATCAAGATGGTACTTCAAATGAAGTTCTGTGGAATAATTGTAATTTTTTAAATATATTTTCGAATAATTATTTTTCATAAATGATATTTACGAATCTTACTGGTTAGAATTTGTCTTAGGTTTGCTGAACTTAATATTTATGTTTATTCCCATAAATTTAAATGCTTAAATTTTTAAGTTCAATTTTTTCCATATATATATATATATATATATATACCATTCCAGAATAAGATTTGCACTCTTAGATTCGTCAGAATTTTTTTTTCTTTTTTACACAAGAAAACAAGCTAGTTAAAATTATCACAATACATGGTATAATAACTACAAATGTTGGTTTTCTCCACTTCATAAAAAAAAAAGGGGAGAAAATCATATGTTCTGCAATAAGGTGGGAAAGTCATTTGTATTTGCATATATTATGTCAAGGTTGACAGCAGAGATTTTGTAACATATAGCATTTTTCAGCTATCATGAACTGTTCATCAGTGCTTTGATTGAAATTTATACTACATTTAAGTCATGACTAAGATGTTAATTGACCATAGTTGTGGGACCCATCAATAATTTTAGAAAAAATCGTTTTTTGAAAATTTTAAATGCTTTTATACCAATAAAGTGGTGTATTGGCAATTGATTTTTAGTGATTATGGGCAGAAGCTCTATAGTCCCAATTTTCTTTTAACTTAAATGGGAGCATTTTAATTCCTTGTATTATGTGCATTATAAGTAATACAGCAAAATTACATTAATATGTATTGCTCTACTAGAAACATACTTTTACTTTTTGCATTTATACTTTATTTCTTATAAAAAGTTTTATTAAATATCAGCCTTTTACTGCTGCCTGATTTTTTTTTTATATGAGAATGTTGAAGAAATATGAATGATTTTAGCAGCCAGAATAAAACAATTGCATTCCATCTGAATAGAATTTCTTTTTTTATATGCAAAATATTCAGTTAGAATTCTCTTTAGAATGGTTCACTTGTGATGAACTGCATAATTGGCAAACAAAAGTTACAAGAAAGTAAAAGTAAAATAAATTAAGGAACATTAAAAATGATACATGAGAAACTTGATTAGCGTAAAGCATTATTGAATAGAGAGTGAATTAAGAGCAGAATTTACAATTTTTATTGATGTGAAAAAAGTTTGTTTTCTTGTCAATGTATTTAAAATGCCCTGTTAATCCCAAAACTTGACATTTGTTAAGTGTTCTTGATGCTGTGAAGCATATTGATTATCAGGTTTTCACTGTGAATATCAACCTCACTCTTTCAATACTTCTTATAATAATTTAAATCATAGGATTAAATATGAGCCTGTATATTTACACTGATCATAAATTCAATAACTTATATATTGAATGTAACATTTATTTTCTTTTCCTGTAATCTTAATAATAAACTTAATTTCATTGTCACTCATATTGTTGCACATGATATACAATTTCCTACTCCCCCAATGAAGAAATGCAGGTATTTGAGAAAATTTTATATTTGACAACAATGAAAGGTAATATTTTAAAAGAAAAATTTGTTTTTTTCACTCAATAGTTTCAGTAAAATATACATATTTTTAGAGTAATTATTTATTGATTTTGCTATGTATGTAAAAAAAAAAATCTTTTACAGCGGTATAGAACTTGTGTCCTTCAGATTATGCTTTTGATCACTATGTCAAGAAATTACTTCTTAAAGCAGTACTTTAATAGTGTGAAAGCATTTCAAAATTTCATATATTTTCTTAAACTATTGAGAGATAGATTCTACTATCTTGGCCAGTTAACATTCTAGTCATGATTTATATGTAACATAAATTTCAGTCAAATTGGTGGAAGATCTTGTTAAAAAAGATGGATGTTGAACTAGATTGGGGTATATTTAACACCCTCATAACCAAAAATCTGCAAATGTAATATTGGAAATTGTAGGGGACTTGTATTGTAGAAAAGGGTATTATTCACTCTTGACTAAATATGCTGCCCAGAATTGAATTGCACACATTTTGATAGGGGGAAATACTCCACATTACATAAATGTAATAATGTAGAAGAGCTGCTTTTGCTACTGATTCATTATTGAAATGAAATAGCTTCACTAAAAATGTTTTTTTTATCAATCAGCATTGCAGTCATTTAATCAGCAGTATCAATATGGCATTCGCATACTAATTTATCGAAATATATTTCTTTTCTGAATTCGGGAAGAATTTGTTCATAATCCAGTTATTGAATGCTATCTTTGAAAGGGATTATGTCTGCTGCAAAAAGATTGTGAGACTTAAAATGAGACACCATCTGTCAGTGATAATTTTATCAACTGGTTTTCTTGTGTCAAGAGAAAGTCTGACTCTTTGACAAATCCAAAGGTGTAAACTACATACCGATATGCCAATTTTTAAAAATTAGTTCATCCTTATGGGCTCTCTGTATATTACTTGAGCTTCATTGAGATAAGTGCATTTGTCAGTATTTTGACATTCATATATATATTGTTATATATGTCTTTATTTTTTTTAAATGCTTAAAGTTCTTTTTTTAAGGAAAAAAAAATACTAGACTTTTTATTTTAATTTTTTTATATTTTAGATTCCTTTATTTAATAAGCTTTATAAAATAAAGTTTATTTTAAAAAACTGTTTATTATGATGGAATACAGCTTAATAAAATAAAGTGATATACATCACTGTGTGCTTTCTGAAGTGCTTTCCCATTTGCATTATCCAAATTGGTTTATAAAAGGAATTTTTTTTTTAATTGTTATACGAATTTTGTTACTGCTAGTTTTTATAAAAATGGCTAAAGTTGTTACGGTATCCTTAATTTTACAAAATATTCTTGAAAGATAGTGTTAAAATATCATTGCTTTTTTTAAAAATATTATTTTTACATAATGAATCTAGTTATTTATTTATATTCAGTAAGTATCTTTTGAAAAAAAAAAAAAAAAAAAAAAAAAAAAAAAAAAAAAAGGGGTTGGGGAGTCTGTCTTATATATATTATTATTTTTTTTTAAAACAAACATTTTGCTTTGAATGAATATTTATTTGCAAATTTCATGAATATTATAAATTATGAATATTATAATTATGAATATTATAATGCAGCCAATAATAAGCATAAAACTCAAGATTCAATCTAGTTTGAAAACATATTTATTATCTCCTGAATTATATAATTAATAATAATGATTCTATTTTATGAAGACGAGTTTTTATTTGAATATGTTTATATTATAAAATCTAAATACCCTTTTAATAAATTTTTATATATATATGTACTAGACTGTATTTAAGTCATTAAATAAGTTAATTTGTTTTTTTGATGAAACTTTTTTATTGCTAGCTATATAAAAATATAGCATCCAATATTATTGAAATGCGAGGGAAACTTTAAGAAATAAAAGTTCCTTAATCTAATTTTATTCGTCACTTGTATGGCATCTCTTTAATTTAAGGGCCCATTCTGAGTAAATGTTTATTGGTACAAGACCATGTGCTTAAGACATTTTTTAAAATTATTTCATATGAGGTAATAATTCAAATTTTTCATTTAATTATGGAATTTCAGACAGAGGTATTGAGATATACCTACAATTAGTACCAAAATGCATATTTATGTCGTGTTTTCTGTATTAAAGTAACAATATTGATGTGAAAGAGTTTTACGCCATGTAGCATCTAACTAATCTTGATTATTATTGCTATTTTAAAACCTATATTACTTCTAAATTATTTAGAGGAAAATTTGCCAGTGCAAATGTATTCTAATAGGAAATCAAAAATAGATAGATAGCCATATAATCTATTAAAAAGATAAGATAGATCGCATTCAAATATATATATATGTATATATATATATAAAACTGTAATGTAGTCATGTAGGAACTTTTTATGACTTTACATTACCTTATGCCATTGGAAGGCACTTTGATGCTGAAATAGCCATATTTTTTTGGCCTTAGAAAAAATAGAGCAATGGGAAAAAGAAAATATCGTCTTTTTTTGTTGATTCCAGGCCGACAATTATGACCTTGACAACTCCCAATCACTGTGAATGTGGGGCCTGAATGGCCGAGTGTCTAGCGCTCTGGCTCTCGGTTCCACAGGTTTCGGGTTCGATTACCGACTTTGCTGTGGATGTGTGTAGTGGTACGGAATCCACTTTAAGCCGTATGTCCCAGTCTCATATGGTTGTAAGAGCTTCGCGGAGTCCAGTCAGAATTCTCATCCACATCATTATCAAACTGTATAGGGGCAACTCAGCTCTAAGCACAGTGGTGTGGTGTAGTAGTAATAATCACTGAGAATGTGAGATTTCTGAAAACGTCATAGTAAAAATAGATAGATTGTTGAACACCGGGAAATTCGTTGCTCTGTAGTGGATTCCAAGCCATTTGCGGGATATATGGAAATGAACGGGCTGATATGTTGGCCAAGAATGTATCATAAATGATGCAACCTGATCCTCCTTTTTCTGTGCGTCATATAAGACGATATATATCTTTCTCTATTAAATCCAACCGTTTCAACCTGTATAGAGAGAAGGCTTCTGAGAAAAAGTGGAATCTCCTATTGAATAAGTCGACAAGAATTCCCAGTTCCTTGCCTAGAGCGGTCGGCGTGGCCTGCTATAGACTTGTTGCCTACTATAGGTCATGACGACTTACAGAGTCATCTACATATAGAATAGAACTGGCTGCTACAGATATCTGCCCCCTTTGCGACTATGGCGTGCCCATGGCTGGAGAGCACCTTATCATATGCCCTCCTGTTATTAACTGTATTCCTCTTTGTGTTATTGTCAATGCCTTTAGTGATTGTTTTTGTCGTTCTTTACTGTATTGGGCTGCTCGTCGACTAATGACCGAGAGGTCGGAGACGGGCATAGGATAAACAAGTATAAAAAAAAATTTTTTTTTTTAAAGTCAATTCCTATTTTTTTTTCACTATATTACAGAAAGTACTTTATAAATAATTTTCATTCATTTTTTAAGTTTATCTGGCGCCATCTATTAGTAGATATATGCAACTTAAATCTAAAAAAAAAAAAAAAAAAAAAAAAAATTAATTAATTAAATTTAATTAATATTTGAAAAAACTGTATTGACATCAAGTGTCATCCGCTACAAGTTCAAAGAAAATGTTTTTGAACTCGAGTGGATGAATAAAAAGTATTTTATGAACGATTGAAAATTTGAACAAGATATATATATAGGGAGAATGTGAGCTAATAGAAGGAATTGGAAAAAAAAAAAAAAAAAAAAAAAAGATTTGCTTTAGACTTGTCATGGACCATGAATATTTGCAGAGTCCTCTGTATAGAATAGGATTGGCTGCTACAAATATCTGCCCACTTTGTGTATATGGCGTGCTCATGATTGGAGAGCACCTCATCATATGCCATATTGTTCTTAACTGTTTCCCTTTTTGCGTTATTGTCAATGCCTTTAGTGATTGCTTTTGTCGTTCTTTACTGTATTGGACTTCTCGTCGACTAATGACTGAGAGGTCGGAGACGGGCATAGTATTTAAAAAAAAAAACATTTTTTACTAGATTCTCTTCTAAAATATAGTCTAGTATGTTATAGTCTCTTCAACGGACTTAGATAGTCTATTTAGAGACTCACTCCAGTCTTATCAACAATAGATTCTTTCGCTCCAATTATAAAACTAACAGGGGGGCTGAAAGGTTCGTAGGCTGGATAAAAAGAAATTTCGTGTGTTAATAAAGCATTGCTTTTTGGCGAAAAAAATACTATTGAAGCCAAGGCTTGGCTTGATAAACATTATTCGGACTTTGCACCAGGAAAAGCAACGTAGAAAGTGGTTTGCTAAATTTAAACGAGGCGAAATGAGCACCGAGGACGATGCACGCAGTGGACGCCCCAAAGAGGCTGTGGGTGCCACGCGTGCTCACAATCGACCAAAAACAACAACGAATGGATGATTCTAAGCAGTGTTTGGAGCTGTTCAATCGTAATAAACCCGAATTTTTGCGTCGATATGTGACAATGGATGGAACATGGCTCCATCATTTCACACCGGAGTCCAATCGACAGTCAGTCCAGTGGACTGCACGTGATGAACACTAAAAATGCTATAACTCACATACTAATAGTGCAACGGCTGTCAAATTTATGCACGTGTCTTTTGAAGGTTAGGGCTAACCGAAAATCATATGGATTTAATGCTAGTAGCGCCATCTATGTGTCATCCTATGAACTTTTCAGCCCACCTGTTATTATGATTCAAAAGTTTGCTAAATTTTTTTACTTTGTTTAAACTTTTTGTTTTCATGCATATGAAAATTAGAAGTTATTTTAAATAGAACAAAAAAAAAAAATATTTTATGTATTTCTGGAAATCGATTTACTTTCAAAAGCGATATATATATAGGCCAAAAAAATTATTATGAAGAGAATTTGAAATCGTAAAATGATACGAATATAGTAATATTTTCAGAAAGAGACTTTTTATGACTGACAGTTGATAAATTTGACGACTAAACCAGTAAAAGAATTCTTTCTGTTGAACAAAGAATCTTTAATCTTTTAAAAGCACTATTGAAGGATTAGGTTAAAAGTAATTATGATAGTTAAGGATTACAAAAGGGAGCTTTAAAAAAAGATTTCTATAAGCTTTCCCTGAATGTGGAAGTTATTCGATAAAAATTTTTTTCAGTGTAGCCATCGGTATTTATTAGCAGCTTAAGAAAAATCGTATTGATTTTTAAATAGTCTTTCATCTACTTATTTAGAGCTATTTTAGGCTATGTATCCAATGGCGACTGGAATATTGATTGCTGTCATCTTGCAGATAATATTTTTTCCCCTGCTACCTGTGTATTTGCAGAGTAACATTTTTTTCTGCTACCGGTGTATTTTTGTGTCGTAGTGTAAATGATTATAATGTAGAACATTATTATTATTATTTTTTCTTTTTGAAAATTGAATGGCAAGTTCTTTGTTAGTATCTTAAAATTAATTGAATAAATCACCAGAAAAAAAACCCACTTAAATGTCATATGTACTTAAAAAATTTCAAAATACAGGGGATTATAATTAAAGTCCCACTTTCAAAATTCTGTAAAATAAGAACCACTCGTCACAAAGAGTTCATATTTGAACTGAAGATACTTGAAGAAGGGGGAAACGGTACGCCATGAAAAAGTTCCAAAGTGAATTAATAGATGGCGCTATAAACGGCATAAAGAAAGTGAATTCGGCTGCAGTGATATTTTGAATCGAAATGGCAAGCTATTTGGCATGAGTTCCACATTAAACCAACTGTAGTGTTCAATGTGCTTGATTGTTTTGGTGTTTCGAGGGAAAAAAATGACTTCCAAGTCTTTCAACAGATGTGACACTATTAGTGGAAAGCCCATATACCACGGCAAGGTCATACCAAATTGGACGGGAAAAATCAGCGGAGCATTTTTTTGATGCCATACCGTTTTCCTCTTTTCAAGTATCTTCAGTTCAAATATGAACTCATTGTGACGAGTTGTTCTTTGTTTACAACATTTTTAAAGTAGGATTTTAATTATAATCACCCTGTATAATTAACTTTTAAAAATATACATATAACCATTTAATAATTATTTTTATTTCGTTATGAACAAAATATTTTTGTTCTGTAAGAGATAATTTGATTTTATAATTTTTCAGTCGAAATTAATTTTTCCAAATAAAATCAATGAAACAGCATTTATTTATGTTGTTTGTTCTTTTTCCCACTTGGTAGACCACAACATTTAAACTAAGTCCAAGAACCCATATGGTCCCTTGAAAGGGGACTTAATGACTAGTTGACTAGTGTTATGACTTAATATTTATACTAATTATCAGTTCTTAAAGTAATAAAAAAACAAGTGCCTTAATGGCCCAGTGTCCAGCACTCTGACGCCTAGTGGCATAGGTTTCGAGTTCGAGTCTCAGTGGTGCCATGGTTATTTGTAGTGGTTCGGAATCCATTTTAAACTGTAGCTCCCGGTCTGTTTAGCCTAACGTGTGCACAAAATGACCGTAGAGCGACAAACGAAACCAAACCAATCGGTGGTGCTGTGGATGTTTGTTAGTGGTTAAACTGTAGGTACCAATCTAATTAATTTGAAGTGTGCAAAAATTGACCGTAGAACTACAAACCACACCAAATCAAAAAGTTTGAAAACCACTGGTCTAGTCTACATAGTAGAACATCGGTGAAATATGAGTTGTAACACTTCCTTAGAAAAAGATTGTGTGTTTTGTCCTAATAGACCAGTGATGGCCAACTGGCAGTCCACGAGCCGCCTCCAAATGTCAGGAGGGCCTGAATGGCCGAGTTGCTAGCGCTCTGGCACTCGGTACCGCAGGTTCGAGTCCCGACGGCGCCATGGATGTTTGTAGTGGTTCGGAATTTACTTTAAACTGTAGATCCCGGTCTGTTTAGCCTAAAGTGTGCACAAGAAGACCGATGTTGTTGTGACTAATCCTCAATGTCCTGCAGTGCGGGACGGACATCCCATGGGTGATCTACTCATGGATGGAGAGAAAGGGGCAGCTTCTGTTGTGAGGGAGCACTTGTAGGTAGAAGTCAGATTTGACTACATGAAGCTGACATTTACAGTGTAAGGTTGTCAGTCCTACGCCCAACAGTTATTTTAGACCGGGGACCTACTGCTTAAAATTGTGAGGGAGCACTTGTAGGTAGAAGTCAGATTTGACTCCATGAAGCTGACATTTACAGTGTAAGGTTGTCAGTCCTACGCCCAACAGTTATTTTAGACCGGGGACCTACTGGTTAAAATGGATTTCGAACCATTACAAACATCTATGTCATCGCCGGGACCGTAAATCTCTGGCACCGAACGCCACTCGCCCATAAGGCCTATTATTTATGAATTTATTAAGTTAGAACGTGAGGATTGTTATCTTTCAAAACAATTGTTCGGAGTTATAGAACAATTAATACATTTTTTTTTATCGCATAAAAATAATTTTCTTGAAAGATTTGTAATATGTATAGTGTTAAATGTTAAATAACCATTTCGTTTTTTAATGTTATTGCATGTGCAATGTAAATTTATAGTCCTATATTTTTAGATAATTGGCAAATTTGATTTATTTTAACTGTATTTTAAAATTTGTATTAATTTTTTTAAAGATTTTGCTATTAAATATTTTCATTTTTTGTATTATTTCATCTCTTTCATTATATATTACAAACAAATTTTTACAAACTGTTAAAAAAAAACAACAACAACAAAAACCCCCTCTAACTTTCAAATTCTAAATTTCAACATAAAATTAAAATTAAAAATTTATACAGAAAATGAAATTATCGCTAAAAAAAGAAGCTATTGATTATGCGTTATTACTAAGAAAGGCCTATATATTCCTTACAAAAAAAATGGCTGAAATTTTTTGTTGTGTTTTTGATGACATATTATCAAATTTTAAATAATCTACATTTTTTACTTTTAATTTGGCATTAATGAATTTGCTTCCATCGATGCTACAATAAAGATATGTATTATATATTTATATTTTATATAAATTATTATATATTTATTTATATATATATATTATATAAATTCAAAAAAAAAAAAAAATCGAATATTTTGATTTTTTTATCGTTTTGTTTTTGTTATTTATCGTTCGTTTTGTTAACGTTTTTCTGTCGTGATCGTTTTATCTAGCACAAGCGTGAAATGTCAACAAACATGCTTGACGTTTTTTATGACGTTAACAACCTTGACAATTTTCCATGATGCTGTAATCTACGTAAATAGGCGTAAGAATTTAATTTAAATAAATAAATAAAATTAGTAAAAATTAAAGAAATGAATGTAGATATTTTTCTGAATTAAAACGTAAATAGGAGAACACATACATAATTGTGATGTGAGTGTTATATTGTTGTCATTTTGCTATGAAAAAATTACAAGATTTATTTAGATAAGAATTTAAAAAAAAAAAAAAAAATGAAATTTTTATGGTACTACTGTGCCCAAAAAGTAAGATTAATTTATATTTTTTTCAAAAAATCTTTATTTATTCTTCCAAATTTATTTCATCGCCTTCAAAGTAATCCCTTCCGGACACAATGCACGTATGCCAACTTTTTTTCCAATTCTCAATGCATGCTAAAAAGTCATTGGCCGGGATGGCCTTCAAAGCGAGCGGCAATTCACTTTCAATCTCTTCCATCGTCTCAAAATGGTGTCCCCGGAGTGGTCTTTTGAGTTTAGGGAATAGCCAGAAGTCATGCGGTGCTAAATCAGGTGAATACGGTGGTTGTGGAACGATATGGGTTTCATTTTTGGGGAAAAGTTCACGAAGAATCAATGCTGTGTGAGCTGGCACATTATCGTGATACAAAAACTAAGAGTTGTCCTTCCATAAATATGTCCTCTTTTTGCGAATAGCTTCACGCAAACGACGCATAACACTCAAATAATATTCCTTGTGGACAGTTTGGCCCGGCGGAAGGAATTGATAATGCACCACACCACGGTAAACGAAGAAAACAGTCACCATGACCTTGATTTTTGAGCGACTTTGGCGTGCTCTTTTCGGTCTTGCTTCACCTTTGTCACGATATTCGCTCGATTGATCGGTTGTTTCCGGGTCGTAAGCATAAATCTCATCGTAAGTTTCACCTCCAGTTATGATGCATTTAAACTTGTCCTGATAGTCAGAAAGCATTGTTTCACACACTTCAACGCGACGATGTTTTTTAAAAAAAATCAGTGTTTTCTGTACCAATCGAGATTTGAGGTGTTTAAGGCCCAAAACATCTTTTAAAATGGAAGTTTGAAATTCCAACATCATTAACAATGTTTCTAATTATAAATCGACGGTTTGTAAGCCCCAAATCTTTAATGTTTTGGACGGGAGCTTCATCGGTTGAGATTGATGGTCGACCCGAGCGCTCTTCGTCCTCAACGCGTTCTCTGTCTTCTTTGAACTGTTTATACCACTTGTAAACATTTCTTTCTGATATAATTTGCTCATCGAATGCCTTCTGCAACATTTTATACGTTTCCGCACACGAATATTCATTCCGCGAACAAAATTGAATGCAAGTTATTTGCACAATTAATTCAGACATTTCGAAAATCGCCGGAATCAGTTTGAGCGTCTCACAAAGCCAAGCGTAACTCAAACACCAATGAATATGTTGACGTGAAATTTCACACAGATGTCAAGAACAGTGCCAGCAACCTAAAAAAGAAAAAAAAAATTGAAATTCCATAAGCCCCGGGAAATTTTAAATTGAAGAATGGTTTAATTTTTGGTCACAGTATTTTCTGCTATTCCAGATGAAAAAGAAATTAACTTCATGTTAATATAGTTTTTAAATTATTCAAATCTCATCAACAGGACAATTATATTAATTGCTTCAGTATTTTTGTTACATACTTTCAAACATTTAACACATTTATAAAAATAATAAGTGTTAAACCAAAAAAATGTAGCAGGAAATGTGATTTAAACATTTTGCAAAGGACTTGAGCCAATTTTATGGCATTAGAGGAACGAAGAGCTTGAATCTGTTTATCGGAAAGCTATTGAATAGACTGTGGAGTAATCTTCTTAATTATGATAATCGCCTTATACTTGCAGATTTTAGTCTGCTGTAGATTTATTAGGGTAGTTCCACGAATTGCTAATTCCACCAACTTTTCTCTTTAACGAGCCAGAATAGTTGCGTTAATTGAACTGTTAGTAATTGAAAAGTTACTGCTTAAAAAAAGTGTTTTTTAACTAATAAAATAAAGATAAGTACTTATGCATATTTTTAAATAATTAAAGTAGGATTTAGTGTAGTCAATTTTAGCTTAGTTAGATTTTAGGAGGTAATAATTTTTATGCATTTTTATTTAACATTTCTTTATCATTTTTCATTGTAGGTTTTATTTTCGTTTAATGTTTTTTTTTTTTTTTTTTTTTTTTTTTTTTTTTTATGTATTCGTTGAATAAAAAGGGTTCGACTATACAAAAACATGACTAATTGAAGTATTTAAAAAGCGGAATTATATAACTTAATATTTATACTTTATCAGTTCTTATAGTAATAAAGAAAACAGGGGTCTGATTGGCCGAATGTCTAGCGCTTTGGTGCTCAGTGGCATAGGTTTCGAGTTCGAGTCCCGGTGGGGCCATGGATGTTTGTTAATGGTTCAGAATCCATATTAAACTGTAGGCATCAGTCTAATTAACTTAAAGTGTGCAAAAATTGACCGTAGAACTACAAATCAAAAAGTTTGAAAACCACTGGTCTAGCCTGCATATGAGTGAAATATGAGTTGTAACACTTCCTCAGAAAAAGATTGTGTGTTTTGTCCTAGTAGACCAGTCATGACCAACTGGCAGTCCACGAACCGCCTCCGAATATCAGGAGGACCTGAATGGCCGAGTGGTTAGCGCTCGGTATCACAGGTTTCGGGTTCGAGTCTCGGCGGTGTCATGGATGTTTGTAGTGGTTCGGAATCCACTTTAAACTGTAGATCCCGATCTGTTTAACCTAAAGCGTGCACAAGATGACCATAGAACGACAAACCAAACCAAATCTAGATGTCTGGTTTATTTTCAAAAGCCTTTTCACAATTTAATGATAATGACATGAAAAAAAAAACATTTCATCAGTGAAATGTTATATATATATATATATATATACACACACATAAACATTTCATTGATAAAATGTCATTATCGTTAACTTGCCACTTTGTTAAATTGGGAAACTATTTAACTATTTTGCTTGTTTAGGTGTTCGGGATATATATATATATATATATACATTGTATGTTCCGATCACCCTGCAGGCAGGAATGTTGACTTCTAGGAAAACTTTAATAGTAAATTTTCCCCTCATTAGGGAAAATTACCGTCGTGCAGCCTTACTGTTGAAGCGAGATTACATACCCTAGTTACCCGAGATTAGTACCCTATCAAAATCACCAGTCTCCTAATTTCTTAAAGTAATGACTGTGCAATATACTCTGCTATTGGATTCGTAAGTGTCGGAAAATTTGGCTAAGTGGTACGATGTAGAGTATAGAAGAAGCAAAAATCACTACATTTTAATTAATTTAAAAAAGCAGATTTTATTATACATAAAGGTAAAAAAGTAAAACTTTACAAAAATCATACTTTTGGTTTTAACTTAATTATGATCAAATCATGTTGTCCGCCTATCAAGCTAACAAAACTTGATTAACATATCAATTTATACATCCGTGCCCGACGTCACGACCCATTATGTGCCTTCAGCATATGACGTTGAACTCGGATGTAAAACGAAAGAGAAATATTTGCAATACTTTTGCAACAGTAAGTACCTTATGCAATACTTTTGCAACAGTAAGTACTTTACTGCACGCTAGTAAGTATCTCTATAACACGCTAACAGTAAGTACCGTTGGGATTAGTTATAGATAGATTAGATAGACTTAGTTATATAGGAACACTTCAAGGAATAGTACTGTATAGGAATATTTTAAGGAATAGCAGACAATTTCCCCTCATTAGGGAAAATTACCGTCGTGCAGCCTTACTGTTGAAACGAGATTACATACTAGTACCCTATCAAAATCGCCAAAGTGTCTCCTAATTTCTTAAAGTAATGACTGTGCAATACACTCTGTTATTGGATTCGTAAGTACTTTACTGCACGCTAGTTGCGCAATTTACGGAGGTACCATTGGGATTAGTTATAGATAGGTTACATAGACTTAGTTATATAGGAACACTTCAAGGAATAGTACTGTATAGGAATACTTTAAGGAATAGTAGACAATTTCCCCTCATTAGGGAAAATTACCGTCGTGCAGTCTTACTGTTGGAACGAGATTACGTACCCTATCAGAATTGCCAACATGTCTCGTCGTTTCTAAAAGTAGTGACTTCAATATACTCCGCTATTGAATTCACACGTCTTTTTTGCACACTAGTTGCGCAGTTTACCGCAGTACCATTGCAAATAGAGAATTAGTTACATATAGATTAGATAGACTTAGTTAATATAGACTTTTAGGAACATTTTAAGGAATAGTAGACAATTTTCCATCATTAGGGAAAATTACCGTCAAGTAGCCTTACTGCTAGGTTAGGTTTGTCGCTCTACGGTCATCTTCTACATGCAAGGCTAAACAGACCGGGACCTACAGTTTAAAGTGGATTCCGAACCACTCACAAACATCCATGCCAGCGCCAGCATACGAACCTGGAGCCTGTGGTACCAAAGGCCGGAGCGCTACCCAATTGGCCATCAGGTTGCTGTAGTCTTACTGCTGAAACGAGATTACATACCCTATCAGAATCACCATCGTATCCCTCGTTTCTGAAAGCAGTGATTGTAATATACTCCGCTATTGCATACACATGTACCTTACTGCATGCTAGTTGCGCAATTTGCCGCAATACCATTGCAAGTATGTGATTAATTATAGATAGATTAGATAGACTTTTATGAGCACTTTAAGGAGTAATAGCCAATTTTCCCTTCGTTATGGAAAATTACCATGAGGTAGCCTTACTGTTGAAACGAAAACTGTAACTGTAACAAGCGCAAACTGTACTAATGAGAACAACCTGTCACTCAAATCTGATAGCAGATAGTCAGTGTCATGGATAACGAGATCTCGTGAAATGGACGATTGTCTGTGCGACCTTCACAGGTCGAAATAATTACAGATGGAATATGGACTAAGAACTGTAAGAAGCGCAAACTGTAACGTCTCGGCCTGTACTAGACCTATTATGCCTTCAAGAACAGGGCTACTTTCAGGATCATGGAGCACTTTAATTTTTATTTACAAGCACTTATATATATATATATTTACATATACATATATTTGTACAAATACAGAATTCTGGGTTATTATACAAATAAATGAAAATTAAAAATATAAATTTTGATTACAAGTGCACGATTAAATCACAAGTACAGTTCACTCCGAGGCCGAACATTTTCAGAGTTCTGGAGTCTACGTCGAATCTCCAAATGCATGGTTTGCGGCAGACCTTAATTATAACACGGCTTGATACACGAAATCATAAGGGCCTCATTTTGGAAATAGGCGGAAACTCCGGCCTGTTCTGTGATTTCAGAGAAAAAGAGAAAAACAACGCTGTTTGTCGACTCGTCATAAAACTATCTCCTTTCTTCTCCAAAACCTCCCTTTACGAAAATCCGTCAAGAGGGGGAATCAGCTTCCCTCACTTTACTTCAGTAGACACTTCATGGTCTATCAGCAGTCACGATGCAACAACTTATGGTGTAGTCCATATTCCACTATAATTGTTAAGACCTGTGAAGGTCGCACTGACAATCGCTCATTTCACGAGGTCTCGTTATCCATGACACTGAATATCTGCTGTCGGATTTGAGTGATAGGTTGTTCTTATTAGTACAAATACTAATTGCATGTAATATACTACCCACAATACTGCTTATCTGATGTCAAATTTGAGTGATGGGTTGTTATTATATATTTGTCAAATAACATACATTCCACTCTCCTGGGAATGAAATGCCACAACTCTTCCTGTGAGAAAAATGCTACCATACCCTATCTGAATCATCATCGTATTTGCTTGTTTCTGATAGTAGTGACTGTATTCCACTATTGGATTCACAAGTACCTTACTGCTATTATAAGTACTTACATCGAGTACAACACAAGTACCTTACATCGCAATTTACCGTAGTATCATTGCAAATATAGGATTAATTATATTTATTAAAAATTTGCAAGCAAAATTGTTAATACTTATTGTCATTAACTCTAGATTTATCTGTTATTGTTTCTTTTACCAAAAGTTAGTGAATGGTAGTTAGCATTCATCGTCGTAACTCTAGGGTTATTATCATGTGTGAACATGATGTTGTCCTGGTTAGGGGACCGTGACGTTATCCAAAAAAGAGGGTCAAGCAATTAAAACTCCATTTCAAATTTTGGCGGAAAATGGTACCTTGGGCCCCTTAACTCTTGAAATGCTTCATGAATAATGTTAGTCTTAAGGAACTTTCTGGAGAATTTGGCTTTTGCTTGAAGTGTTTTGTAGTATGGCTTTGAATCACTTTTCATGCTTTGGCTTGGGATTTTAAACATTTGTATATCCAATGGTTATAAGTACTCGTAGTGCGTTAATCAATTCCTTCTTCTTGAAATTTCATATTTATCACTTTTGGAATTTTCCCATGTCTATTGAGCAATATAGTGCTTTTTATTGTATTTGGAATACTTCAATTTTCATTTATGCCTTGAATTTTCAAACTTTGATATATTATTTTGGCTATTGAATGTTATAGTGTTTCTTGTAGAATTCGAATACTTCATTATTCATTTATATCTAGAATTTTGAAAATTTTATATACGAATATCATCACGAATTTTATATCACATATATACGAATGGTTGTTCGTCTTCATCGTTGTAATTCTAGGATTATTTGCATTTATTTTCTGTACCAGAAATTTGCAACGAATGCTTTTTAGTCTTCATCGTTGTAATTCTAGGATTATTTGTACTTATTTTCTATACTAGAAATTTGCAAGCGAATGTTTGTTCGTCTTCATCGTTGTAATTCTAGGATTATTTGTACATATGTATTTTCTGAACCAGAAATTTGCAACGAATGGTTTTAAATCTTCATCGTTGTAATTCTAGGATTATTTGTACTTGTTTTCTGCATCAGAAATTTGCAAGTGAAGAGTTTTTCGTCTTCGTCGTTGTAATTCCATTATTGTCTGTATCCATGATCAATGATCTGTATCAAAGATTTTAAAGGTCAAAACTGATCACACTTAGGCACGTCAGTCTTTTATTTCGATCTTTTCCTGCATTTTTAACGCAAGGTATCTCCAATTTTCCTTACCGCGTATAGAAAAGGGTTAAATTGATCCCAAAATCCATTGATCCTGCTCTTTCCTGGAGCGTTTCCAGGATTCGTGATACGAAAGCTTAAACAAAACACGTGAGTAAGAGAGGAAGAAAGGGAAAATGTGTGTCAGTGCTGCGCGAAACTGACCTTGCGTTTTTCCGACTCGCTACCACACAGAAAAAGAGACGACGACGATGATTATTTTATTTGCCTTCTTCTTTTCTCTGCTGGCCCATTTATAGCCCAGCGTCTGAGACGGGTGTCGGAAATCGTACGTCAGTCAAGGTTGCAGTTGTCTATCCCGGGTGGAAGCGGAAGTTCAGTGGGTGAAGGGTGGATTTCTCTTGCCAGTGATTGAGATGGATGGGATTTGATAGGTTCCTGGTACAAAAAATGTATGTTTTGTAGGGAATTTATCATTATATATATAAGGGCAAAGGTAAATTAAGGAATTAAAGGATTTATAATTTTTTTTAATGCTTATCTCATTGCTTATCATAAGAGGTAGAAAACAGGTCGATCACGTAATTTGTGGTGGTTTACATAAAAGATGAAAATAGTTTTTTATATTGGAATAGACGAGGAATAGGAGGAATGTACATGCCAAAGGCTGTCCTACACTATACTAATAAAGGATTCTTTATAAATCTATGTTGTTTCCATTATTTTGATAACCCCCTGTATATATAAGGGAGAAGATAAGGAAATAAAGGATTTATAATTTTATTTTTATGCTTAGCTCATTGGTATTTATCAGAGGTAGAAAACAGGTCAATCATGTAATCTAGTTTTTTGTGGTGGTTTATGTAAAAGAAGGACATAGTGTTTTGTAGTGGAATAGGAGAATAATCATCTTGGTATGATGGATCATCATCTTGAGGAATCTCATATTGGAATAAATGAAGAATGCTGTAAACGTTAGTGCCGAATATGTGTGTGGTCTTGAGTTAGTGTTGTTTCAGGGTAGAACTTAATTATTTCTTTAAATAATATAAGAGACGTTTAAGTGTCATTTTATTAAAATTTGCTAAAAGAGCACCACACAACTACAGCACATAACATACGAAACAAAATTAAATAACAAATATTTACCAAATCATCTTAATAGCTAGTTCTTTAAGGGATCTTTCTACCCTCCATACTGCCTGGGACGTTCACTCGACTCTTGAATTATCTTACTGCCTGGAACTCTTCACTCGACTCTTGTATCCTTCATACTGCCTGGAACTCTTCACTCGACTCTTGTATCCTTCATACTGCCTGGAAACTTCACTCGACTCTTGTACCTGCCTTACTGCCTGGAACTCTTCACTCGACTCTTGTACCCTCCATACTGCCTGGAACGCTTCACTCGCCTCTTGTACCCACTGTACTTCCTGGAACCTTCACTCAATTCTTGTACCCTCCATACTGCCTGGAACTCTCCACTCGACTCTTATACCCTCCATACTTCCTGGAACTCTTCACTCGATTCTTGTACCCTCCATACTGCCTAAAACTTTCCACTCGACTCTTGTACCCTCCATACTGCCTGGAGCCTTCACTTGACTTTTGTGCCCTCCATATTGCCTGGAACCTTCACTCGACTCTTGTAATCTCCATACTGCCTAGAACACTTCACTCGAATCTTTTACCCTCCGTACTGTCTGGAACTCTTCGCTCGACTCCGCACACTCCCTTTTCTCTTTCTCCCTCTCCATTATCGGTTCCAAAGTCTAACGGGCGAAAAAAAAACGCGAAGTCTAAAGTAGGATCAACCCGTCTTTGAGAGGATCAACCTTGAACTCTTCCCCGTTGACTATATTTAGTTTCGGGAAGACATGGTGGATCCTTACTAATATTAACCCTAGACTCAACTTGAGAATCATAAATTACCTTGAGACACTGAGATTTTTATGTGCTTATTTTATTTTTATAAAATTCTCAATGCATAAAAAATATGTTAAAACTATTTCTATTCCAAAAGTATTCCATTCTGTTGTGCAATTTATTATATCTGTATCCTTTTGTACTGAATGGTCTGAATTTAATTTTTTGAAATTGAAGAACGAAGTTGTTTTCAAGAAGGTCTATTTTATTCATGTCGAATTTTCTATATTATTTATCATCATAATTTTTTAAAAAAAGTATCAACAAAAATTTTTTCTTTGAAATTTTAATATAGAAATGTTTTTTTTCTTCTTCTAATGCAGCTGGCAAATAGACCGTGATCTTCGCCATAAGAGCTGCACCGATGTTACTCACTTTGCATTACCCGGGAGGTGAGTGTAACTTGATGGTAAGCCATGGACGCGGAGTAACAATGCCCCCGCAACGCTCTACGATCCTATTAGGACCGGGACCTACGGTTTAAAGTGGATTCCGAACCACTTTATGGCAAAGCCGGGATTTGAACCCGATACCTGTTGTACCGAACGCCAGAGATATAGAAATGTACATTATTACATTTAGCTATGCGCATTCATAAAATATTTATACTTTATCAGAAAGATTTACAAGTGTTGTTAATAAATCTCCAATCGCAAAACTGATTGTTCAGGAGTTCAAGATATTAAGTAAAACATCATCAAAATTTAAAAGTTATCTATTGAATCTATCTTAATATTCATTAATATTGCCTTGCTAATGAATTTATAATAAGTCACTATTAATTCTCTTGGTGCCACAAGCTTTGAGTTCGAGACCCGGCGGTGTCATGGATGTTCATAGTGGTTAAGAATCCAATCTAAACCGTAGGTCTTAGTAATATGACTGTAGAGAGTTGGGCGCTGGACTGATAACCCTACCCTTAAAAAAATACCCATCTCCTATTTCGAAATCAGCCAGTAGACAGACGGTCTTGGCCCACCATGGGCTGTAGTGCCAGGAAATTAGAGTTAGTTAGCTATTAATTATTTGGTAATACATTTATACGGTTTTTTTTTGTTACTTTTTGCAATTTGCATAGGGAACCCCTCCCCCTAAAAAATTTTTGGTTAATCTATAATGGGACCAGACATCCTTTATAAGTAATTTAATTCATTGTCGTCTAAGCCATTTTCAAAAAGAGAAAAAAAAAAAAATCACGAAACAATTTAAAAAAAAATAGAAAGAAAAGAGTTTTTAAAGTAAAAGCATGCAATAGTAGTATTTAGTAATCCAGCAAAGACAGCAAGTACAATAGTCTCAAAAATATGCATGTTGGTCAGGAAGCCATAAAGCTCGCTCAAAATTATAAATGGTTGTAGTGGTGTTGATAAAAATATATGAAAATATTAGTTAATGTGTTCTTTAAAAAAAAAAAAAAAAAAATCTGGAGCTATAAACTTTGCTCTTTGAAGAATTAGAAATATTTGAAGGGCGAATTTAACCAAGTGGAAGGGTTGGAAGGAATTCAAAGTGTAATCTTGTCTTGTATTGTTTCGTACATTTGTGATTTATTCTCACTGATGCTACTTTATCTCAATGTATCCAAATGCTGTTTAAATACGAGAAATAAAAAATAAAAAAAATGAACAAAGGTGACAATTTAGCTGGCAACTGTCGTACCGATTACGGAGTACCAATGTGGATAGACCCCTTAGTCTTAATTCAATTCCTTCTATTAGCTCACACTCTCCCTATATATATCTTGTTCAAATTTTCAATCGTTCATAAAATACTTTTTATTCATCCACTCAAGTTCAAATACATTTTTTTTAACTTGTAGTGGAGGACACTGGATGTTAATACAGTTTTTTCAAATATTAATTCAGTAATTAAATTTAATTAATTAATTTTAAGTTTTTTTTCGTTTAAGTTGCATGTATCTAATAATAGATGGCGCCAGATGTAAAAGCAAAATTTCAACTTTATTTGTAAAGGACTTTTCTGCAATATAGTAAAAAAAAAAAAAGTAGGAATTGACTTAAATTTTTTTTTATATTACTTGTTCATATATATGTTTCTAATTTTAATTGTTTGCTCTATGCTAGTAATAATGATAGAAAATAAAGTTTCTAAAAAGTAAAAGATGGTACTCTAAAAATTAAAAAATACTAAAAATAAATAAAAGTAAGAAAAAAGAATAAAAGAATTTAAATTAAAATTCGGTATAATTTGGGACCAGTTGTCGATGCCATAAAACTATTGAAAATGATATGAAATTGCGATTGCAGAAAGTGTTGGATGTGATAATTTAAAATTTATAACCAAAGTGTTGGATGTGATAATTTAAAATTTATAACCAAAGTGTTGGATGTGATAATTTAAAATTTATAACCAAAGTGTTGGATGTGATAATTTAAAATTTATAACCAAAGTGTTGGATGTGATAATTTAAAATTTATAACCAAAGTGTAATGGATATATTAATTGAAAAGCGATTTATATTGTTTGAATGGGCCAAAGGGAGCGTTTCAACTAAAAGTCGTTGGGTGGAATTGTTCAAACGCTTTCACATCAGTAATTTGAATCAAATGAACTCCCGTGCAATTATTGAATATATTTTTATGTCTGTCTGTCACTAATTCTCCCGAAGGGTCTTTTCTCTTATGAATAAGTTGTGGACGAGCGAAATAACGTAGTTGAAGGTCACAGTTAATAAATATCATAAATTTTAAAAAATTGTGCTGAGTGTTTCATTCTTATTCTAAATTAACGTCAAAAAAACTGAAGCAAATTTTCTCTTGATAAATAATATAATAGCATATAAATTATTTATTTTCACGTGCTAATTCCTCGTTTGCTTTTTTTCATTTAATAAATACAAACTATAAAGAAATATGAGTTTATTTTTCAATTCTTTCTATTAGCTCAGACTCTTCCTATATATATCTTGTTCAAATTTTCAATCGTTCAGAAAATACTTTTTATTCATCCACTCGAGTTCAAATACATTTTTTTTTGAACTTGTAGTGCATGACACTTGATGTTAATACGGTTTTTCCAAATATTAATTCAGTAATTAAATTTAATTAATTAATTTTAGTTTTTTTTAGATGTAAGTTGCATATATCTACCAATAGATGGCGCCAGATAGGCTTAAAAAAAGGAATGAAAATTATTTATAAAGGACTTTCTGCAATAGAGTGAAAAAAAAAGTAGGAATTGACTTTAAAAATTTTTTTTTATATATTACTTGTTTTGATTACGCATACTGTTATTTGAAAGTAGTAGATATCCTATTTTAAGGAAAAACAACAAATGCTCACATTAGTAACTAACTAACTCCCTGGCAGTGTCCCATCCATGTTGGACCATGGCCTTCCTGACAATTCGACTCCAAAGCCGACTGTCTCGAGCTTTGGTTTTCCAATGTGTGATCTGTAGATTCTTCAGATCTTTTTCCACTTCGTCAAACCATCTCTTTTTTTGGCGTACCCTGTTTCCTTTGGCTCCGGCACTTCCCCTTGAAAATCTTTTGTGTGCCTCTGCTATCATCCATTCTCTTTATGTGTCATAGCCATTGAATTTTCTTTGACTTTATATAATTTATGATATCCTTTTTCACAAAACAATTTTGCAACGGCCTGATGGTCAATTGGCCAGCGCTCTGTCCTTTGGTACTACAGGTTTCAGATTCGAAGTCTGGCAGTGGCATGGGTGTTTGTGAGTGGTTAGGAATCCACTTTAAACTGTAGGTCCCGATCTAATTAACCCAAAATTTGCACAAAATGACCGTAGAGCGACAAACCAAACCAAGGAAATATGTGTTCAGGCCGATATTTGAGTCTACAACGAATCTAATGGAATTGGTCTGCTGCAAATCTTAATTATAACACGGCGTGATACACGAAATCACGAGGTTGTGGGAGTCCACTTTGTAAACGGGCGGAATCTCTGGCCTGTTCAATCACTTCACAGGAAAAAAAAAAGACTTATTGCCAACTCACCGCAGAACACTCTCCTTCTCTTCAAACCTCACTTTAAGAAAATCCACCAAGAGTCAGCTTCCTTCACTTCTCATTGGAGCGGACACTTCTTCAGCCCATTATCTATCACCAATCACGATGCAGTAACTCATGACGTAGTCCATATCCCCTCTGTAATTGTTTTGACCTGTGTAGGTCGGACAGACAATTGCCAATTTCATGATGTATCGTTATTCATGACATTGATTATCTGCAGATTTGAGTCAGATTTGCGTATAATATAAATATTCACAATACCGCTTATCTGCTGTCAGATTTGAGTGATAGGTTGTTCTCATTAGAACAAGACACTGATTGCATGTAGTATAAATATTCACGATACTGCTTATCTGCTGTCATATTTGAGTGATAAGTTGTTGTTATGCATTTGTTTATTATACATCTCTTTCTGCTGGGAATAGAAATGCTATATCTCTTCTCTCTGGGAAAAATGCTACACTATGTTTAATGACGTGTAGTAGATGTATAGAAACATAAAAGAAAAAATTTTCACTATATATTTTTGTATGTTCTTCCAGTAGCGTAAAGTTGATTTCCAGAGGAACATTCCGTAATTATTATTTTTTTTTGAAAAAAGGGGTGGAATAATAAATAAGTTTTGGAACCATCTCTCTAGTTTTTAAGATATATTTATATTTGATTTGTAATTTGATTGTAGTAGTCAACGATTACATTATAGCTGTGTAATGAAAAAAATCAGGATTTTTTTTAATGTAGGATTTTTAGATTTAATGTAGGGAATTTCTTACTTAGACAAATTATTAATAACTTTGAAATCTTTAAGAATTAAAATTTGTGTTCCGCAAAAAGTTTTCCCCTATTATTTTTGGTAATCTTTCATTTACATGTCGGAATTAAATTTTTAGCTTAAAAAAAAATACACCACGTTCCATAGTTTGAGAACCACTGTTCATAAATACTTAATTTTCCTTTATTATTTTCCCTACTTTCTACTTAGTTCTCCTTTTCAAAATTGGGTATTCATAACAACTGTATATAGCTACGAATTGTATATTTTTCAGGTTTAGGTATTAAAACCTGTGTATGTGTAAAATACATTTCAATGCGAGAATATATTAATTTTATAAAGGAACTGTAATACCTCTCGCACGTTGTGTTTATCCTTTGTTCTGATACTAATCTCCGAAATAGGATTAAAACAGATTCCAGTTTTTGATATGTTCCCGAAATAAGCTGTAAAAGCTTAGCTTATTTTTCTAGCGCGTTTTGCTGTTTTTATCTTATGAATTCTATGCGTGGTTTCAGGATTTTCATGCCGTTATTGAACAGCACAGAATCGCCAAGTAAATTCGTCTTTTGCTTTTCAAAGAAATGTACAGGGTTATTGTACAGTACTGCATTAACTGTATAGGACCTCGGTCTACATAAACGGCCTGGTGGCCAAGTGACTAGCGCTCTGGCCTTTGGTATCCCGGGCTACAGGTTCAAATCCTGGCGGTGGCATGGATGTTTGTGAGTGGTTCGGAATCCACTTTAAACCGTAGGTCCCGCTCTAATATGATCGTAGAGCGTTGCGGGGACTCTCTCAAGATGACGCCAGCGTTTTAAGAAATGGATCTATTTTTTGAATTCACAATTCAGTTAGCAATTAAGAATTGAATTCACAATTCAGTTAGCAATTAAGAATTGAATTCACAATTCAGTTAGCAATTAAGAATTGAATTCACAATTCAGTTAGCAATTAAGAATTGAATTCACGATTCAGTTAGCAATTAAGAATTGAATTCACGATTCAGTTAGCAATTAAGAATTGAATTCACGATTCAGTTAGCAATTAAGAATTGAATTCACGATTCAGTTAGCAATTAAGAATTGAATTCACGATTCAGTTAGCAATTAAGAATTGAATTCACGATTCAGTTAGCAATTAAGAATTGAATTCACGATTCAGTTAGCAATTAAGAATTGAATTCACGATTCAGTTAGCAATTAAGAATTGAATTCACGATTCAGTTCACGATTCAATTAAGAATTGAATTCACAATTCAGTTAGCAATTAAGAATTGAATTCACAATTCAGTTAGCAATTAAGAATTGAATTCACAATTCAGTTAGCAATTAAGAATTGAATTCACAATTCAGTTAGCAATTAAGAATTGAATTCACAATTCAGTTAGAATTAGCAATTAAGAATTGAATTCACAATTCAGTTAGCAATTAAGAATTGAATTCACAATTCAGTTAGCAATTAAGAATTGAATTCACAATTCAGTTAGCAATTAAGAATTGAATTCACAATTCAGTTAGCAATTAAGAATTGAATTCACAGTGCAGTTAGCGGCTTAATGGCCAATTGGTTAGCGTTCTGATCTTTGGTACCACATGCTTTTC
Organism: Caerostris darwini; assembly: GCA_021605075.1. Lineage (NCBI taxonomy): Eukaryota > Metazoa > Arthropoda > Arachnida > Araneae > Araneidae > Caerostris > Caerostris darwini. Next base: position 176,252 of record BPLQ01005811.1, on the reverse strand, counting down.
AAGTTCGAATCCTGACGGTGGCATGGATGTTTGTTAGGGATTCGGAATCTACTTTAAACTGTATGTCCCGGACTGTTTAGCCCTCGTGTGCACGAGATGATCGTAGAGAGACAAACCAAACCAAATCGGACTACATAAATGTCACATAAGGAATCATATCCTCTGCGAATCATAGTTTACGTGTAGAATAAAAAGTATGACGTCACTTCCTGTGCACGAAAAGTAAGATTTATTGAAATCATGTGAAATTATTATGAAAAAAAAATAACTATGAAAATAATAATAAAAATTGTAATCATAAGAAGTGAATCAGTTTAAAGAAAGATGGGCGATAGGTGCCTGGTTGATGTAATTCAACAACTGTCATAAGATGACGGCTGAGCGACAAACCAAACCAAAACGAAACCAACTATTGTCATTGGGCTCGCTTTGCTTCAAAATTTCGTATATATTAATAAATTAATAATTAAATATCCTGTATATTAATTTATTGAATACTACGATATCTATATTATCTACGGTCAATGTAATGACAATGCATTACAAACTCTCTCTCTATATTCATCATGCTGTAACTTCTCGGCCTATTCTAGACCTATAACGGTTTTAAGAAGAGGGCCACTTTCAGGTTCATGCAAACATTTTAATTTTGATTTACAATTATATAACAGATGGACTGAAAAGTTCATTGGCTGACACATAGATGGCGCTACTAGTATTAAATCCATATGATTTTTAGTTAGCCCTAACCCCCTAAAAGACACGTGGCTTGGATAAGAAACTTTAACAGCTGTTGCACTATTAGTATGTGAGTTATAGCATTTTTAGTGACAAATTACAGCTTTTTCGTGCTTTATCATGTGCAGTGCACTCGGCTGACTGTCGATTGGACTCCAGTGTGAAATGAATCTTGAACATTTTTCATCCATTGTCACCACCATAAATTCTTTTTATCATAAATTGAACAGCTCAAACCTGAAGTAGTAATCAACTGATTTTTTGTTCTTTAAAGTTATTCTTATTTATTATTATGGGGTATTATTTATGAGTATATATATAATAAATCTGAAAAATTTTTGAACTTTAAAGTCTCATATACTCAATCAACTTCAATAACAAAATCATTTTTAAAAAAATATCGATATTTTCGTCGGTAACAGCTTTCTTCGTCCAATCTTGTTTTCCTCGGATGCTTTTCAGTTTAAATTAAAAACTTTCACAGATAAGAATTGATTTTCTAGTAAATACCAAAAAAACGATATTTAAACTTGTGAATACCGGTATTACAAAATGGCTATTAAATGGCTCAAAATACCTTTTATCCCGGTATACTGGTATTGCAATCCCTAATGACAATGCATTACAAACTCTCAAACTCTCTCTCTATATTCATCATGCTGTAATGTCTCGTCCCATACTAGACCTATAACGGCTTTAAGAAGAGGGCCACTTTCAGATTCATGCAAACATTTTAATTTTTATTTACAGTATGCAATATATATATATATACAGAACTCTATTTATATAAAAAATTAAAATTAAGATTAGATTAAGGTTTAGTTTAAGATTTAATTAAATTAGATTAAGCTTTAGACTCACTACAGTCATTTTTTTTTTTTGTGAAAAATTTAAACATAATGAGTTATTATTTTTATGTTTACTATTGTCCTTACATGTAAACATAGATAATATAATAATAATGATACTAAACGCACATTGTAAATAAATATATAACACTCAAAATGAAACATAAAAAATATATAAATATAAATGAAATCATTTAAAAATCTTTTATTTTACTAATGCGATATTTGTTTACTCAAGAATATTATTTTACATTCAAAGTTAATTTTTTCTCATTATTCTGATATATGTTTCTCCACTCTTTCTCTTATGCTTTTACAAATCGTTCTCCATTTGGGTATTTGCACATCGTAATGGTGTTACAAGTTAGCATCCGTCATGTTTCAGCGTGTTTTGTGTTTGGTCAATTTCAATTTCGGAGAAAAAAAAAAAGATTCGTAGGTGTAAGTTGAATCAAAAGCATTAACAACTCCGACTAAGATTCTGGTTTGCTCTGCTATCAACAATCAGCTGTGCATATCCAGGGATGGTCATTGAGGTCATTTAAAGTGAAACATAGAACCTGTTATATTATATGTTCTAGGATACGCGTGCATCATGAGTTCGCAGAATATAATTTAATTAATCTGCGAACTCATTTAAATTCATAAAAAAAAAATAAATAAATAAAAAAAAATAAAAAAAACAGGCAACATCTGTCTTATATTCACAAGAATATTATTTTAAAATCAATGGTTAATTTTTTCTCATAATTTTAACAGTTAATTTTTGAATATATAGATGCACGAATAATGTATTTTTTAATACATTGATTTTCACTACTTTTGCCATTATAAAATAAATATATTTTGTAAAAGTGGGATAAATCTCATGGGCCGTAAAAATATTCAAGGCGGGCCGCGGGTTGTCCACCACTGGTCTAGAGTATGAAATGATTTATTGAGTGAGGCTATTGATTTGTAGAATACTTTTCCATTAAATTTCATACAAAAGTTGCTAAACTGAAATTTATTATTTTCCAAAGCTTTAAAATGCCTTGTTAAAACATTTTGTATTTTTACACGAAAAACTTTTGAGATATCACATTTATTTTTTTCTCATATATCGCACAGTTTTGCACATATATCGCACATATGAAATGATTTGTTGAGAGAGGTTATGTGATTTGTGTTGTTGTTGTTGTTGTTTCTTATCCCACTTGGCTGGCCAAGCCCACGAGCCCATATGGACTCATGATTGAAGGGGAAGGAAGCAGCTTCTGTTGTGATGGAGCACCCGTAGGTAGAAGCCTGACTTTTGCTTGCTGATTTGTAGAATACTTTTCCATTAAATTTCATATTAAAGTTGCTAAAGTGAAACTTATTATTTTCCAAAGTTTTAAAATGCCTTTCCATTCATTTTTTTTCTCAATATATTATGTCAATATATTTTTGCATATCTCAGAAAAGTAAAATATGTTAGAATGGAATTTTACATTGAAAATTTAATTATATCGTAGATAAGCACATCATTTTTTCATTCTATTTCCTGTTATTGAATAGTAAAAAATGAATAGGGTTCTGGCTTATTCTGGGAAGTGTTGTTTAACATTTAAGGTGACCCCCCCACCCCCTTCATTCCAGACATAGCATCTAGGTGTTCGAACCCTCTTATCTCCGTGTTGTCCCCTGTTTCCGTTTTCGGTCAATGTCCGAAATTCCCGCGCTTTTTCTATACCCCTATCTTGCCTTAAAGGGAGTGGTCAATAACAAAGAAGGATCGGTAGACTGTAAAATTACAACGGCTATTCTACTTTGAAAAAAAAAATATTGGAGGAAAATTAGAAAGGAATTTGCTTAATTACTTGCGAACCAGCAAATTTTTTAATCAAGCGGGCACCTTTTGTTTTGTTACTGATTATAATATAAATATTTATAAATGCAATTTGTTATTCTTTTTACATGCATTATGCTTCCTTAAAACAAAATTTTCGAAAAAGCTATCAGTATTTTTATTTAAATGCATATATGATTTTTGTAACCGATTATATATTTTCACGTTAAATGTTTCATGAAAAATATTTATATAATTCATATATTAAGACCAAATATTTCGTAATATATTTGTACAATTTATATGTTAAGACCAAATATTTTTTAATATATTTATACAATTCATATGTTAAAACCAAATATTTTTAAATATATTTATACAATTCATATGTTAAAACCAATTATTTCTTAATATATTTATACTATTTATATGTTAAGACCAAAAAAATTATACAATTCTTATGATAAAACCAAACTATTTATACAATTCTTATGCTAAAAAAAAAATATATTTATACCTTTCATATGTTAAGACCAAAATATTTATTCAATTCTTATGCTAAAATTAGAATATTCATACAATTCATGTGTTGAGACCAAATATTTCTTAATAGCCCATAAGTAATTTTTCCGATTATTTATCAAACGTGGAAAAAAAATGTTAATATAGACTTTGCATTTCAGTAGTGATTGATGGTAATAAAATATTTAATTACTTTTGAAGTAAGAAGTTTCTGTATTTCCATAAAATTAATCGTATTAATCGTTTAAATAATGTTTAAAATATTTTAACTTAAAATAGAAAACCTTACAATTCATATATTGCTGAAAAGATATTCAATGATAAATAGTAATAATAATAATCTAAGGATGGGTTTGAAGTTTTCCATTCTTAGGTGAAAAATTTTTTTTTTTAATTCCACTGCCATATATATTTTTTTTTTCATGCATAAAAAAAATCCAAACATTGTATTTCTCAACATGCTCTCTATTTTGTTTGATGATCTAAATATTGCCATGACAATGGCCTCTCGAGATAATACTATTCTTAATAATCAGTATTTCTACTTATAATCCACATCGGAATCTTCCACGTATAAACTGACGTATCAGCTCTGTCGCATACGTCACACCTAACGTTTCGAAAAACGTGCCGCTCTTGTACAGTTTTTCTTGCCCACTCTGGTACCATCTTGTACAGCTGTTACTACTGAATGACATACACAAATAAAAACGACAAATTGTGAAGATGCTTTCTTTCTCCTTGCGTCTCTTTCTTTTATTGATATTTCGTATACATCTCTTTTTCTCTTTCTTTTCTTTCTTTTTTGCCGATGGGTTAAGGGTATCTGTGTGTTTGGAATTGCTTCTGTTGCTGCTTCTATAAGTTTAAGTGGTGTTTATCTGAAGGGTTATGTTTCGGGCTCCCGCTTTACCGCTTGGAACTGTGAGATTTGTCGATATTCCTGAGGAAATAGATGGATTTGCTCAGGTAAATGGTTTTTTTGTTTTTTGTGCTATTTAAGGATATTGACACTACGAAAATCTGATAGAGATCTATTTATAGCAAAATCCACAAACAAAGTAAAAAAAAAAAGTTAGCTAACAGGATTGGTAATAATCATTCATGAAAAGGTTAATGAGTTAACTTTTAAGAAATTTATGACTGACGGTGGTTATTATTAGGATTAACGATGATTATTATGATTGATAATCATTCATGAAAAGGCTAATATGTTTAGTTTTAACCCATTTAAGATTGACGACGGTTATTATTGGGATTAACGATGATCATGCCTTTAAATGATTAACGATGATCATGCCTTTAGATGATTAACGATGATCATGCCTTTAGATGATTAACGATGATCATGCCTTTAGATGATTAACGATGATCATGCCTTTAGATGATTAACGATGATCATGCCTTTAGATGATTAACGATGATCATGCCCATGATTATTAGCCTTTTCATGAAGGATTTTCATGAAAAGGCTAATACGTTAAATTTTAACCCATTTAAGACTGACGATGGATATTATTCGGATTGACAATGATTATTATGATTTATAATCATTCACGAATAGGTTAATATGTGAAGTTTTAACCCATTTAAGACTGATCATGGTTATTATTAGGGTTGACGGTGATTATTATGATTGATAATCATTCATGAAAAGGTTAATATGATTGACAACCATTCATAAAAAGATTAATATGATTGATAATCATTCATGAAAAGATTAATAAGTTAAGTTTTAACCCATTTAAGACTAGTGATAATTATTATTAGGATTGATAATAAGCAATCATGAAAAGGTTAATGCTAAGTTTTAACCCATTTAAGACTAATGATGGTTATTATTAGGATTGACGAGGGTTATTATGACTGATAATCATTCACGGAAAGTTTAGTATGAATGATAACCATTCATGAAAAGGTTAATATGTTAAGTTATAACCCATTTAAGACTGACGATGTTTATTATCAGGATTGATAGTAATCATTCATGGAAAGGTTAACAAATTAAGTTTTAACCCATTTAAGACTGACGATGCTGATTGTCGGGATTGATAATAATCACTTATGAAAAGCTTAATAAGTTAAATCTTAACCAATTTAAGACCGTTTCATGGAATTATTATCAGGATTGATATTAATCATTCATGAAGAGGTTAATAAGTTAAGTTTTAACCCATTTAAGACTGATGTTGCAAAAATAGGACATTACATAAATTATTATTATTATTTTCTATTTTCGGTAATAAAATTTTCAATACTTTTTTTTTTACTGCATATCATAATGGTTGCTTTTTTTTATTACAAGAATTTTAGTAAAAATGTATACCATAATTGTGTTGGTTTGACGTGGCGTTTTCGCAAAATTTTTGTAACTCGCTTAAATAAATATTTTTTCACCGTCAATTTTAAGTTGTTTAAATAATTAGTTCAATTTTTAGAGATGAGAAAGTATAGTTATTTAGCTCAAGTTACTTGCTTGTTGAATAATATTCTATTTCTGTGACAACAAAAATCTGTGAAGTAATTAATTACATCTTTTATATATTTTTTTAAGTATAGGTACATCTTTTTAAGTACATCTTTAGTATTGTTTTTAGTACAAGTGCATCTTTCGTATCCAGTATCACCCTAGTTATTTTTTTTTTAATGATTTAGCACTGATAATATTTTATTCAACTTTATTACATAATTTTGCAAATATTGTGACGTTACCCTTTATAAGTCACTTTTCTTTAAATATTTAAAAAAAAAAAATGCTCTAAATATTCGGCCAAAAAACCCCGCTGCATTTGTAAAAAAATGTAAAGAACATATATGCTTTAAATGTATAAAAGATTTATAATTTAATATCAATGCTCAACGGCTACATATGTAGATATTGTTATTATTATTTCGTTTACTGAATCCCAAAATTTAAAGAAAAAAAATCCGCATGAATTGTGATTATTGAATTTATATCCATTGGAATTGTATGAAATGAAATTTGGCGAAAACGGTAGTTAAACAGTGTTTCACAAATTAAGCACAATAGCAAAAACAATACGTTTATTATCTGCCTTGAAAATATACAAAATGAAAATGCATAAAAAATATATCCTAGTTTAATTTGTGATCAGCTTTAATATGGAGTGGGAATATTTCTAACAGCTATATAGGCAGAACTATGACTTACATACTCAAAATGATGGTGTCTATAAACTCAGTAAGCAAGCAAAGTCCATTGGTATGGTTCGAAGTTCCTGAAGGTTTGCATGGAGCTTAAATATCAAACATGTTCAATTGGTTTTAAATCTGGAAAACTTGCTGGCCAACTCATATGCATAATAATTTCCTCACTCTTCTACACCAACATAGCCCTGGGATGTTGATGGAGTCTTGTAAGATGGAGTTACTATAGCATTTTTTTCTCACGGGGAGCGTTTTGACATTTCATTCCCATGAGAGTGGAATGTATGTTATTTGACAAGTATGTAATAACAACCTATCACTCAAATTTGACAACAGTTTTAATTTTTTATATTACACGCAATAAGTGTTTAGTACTATGAGAACAACCTGCCACTCAAATCTGATAGCAGATATTCGGTATTATGTATAATGAGACTCAGGAATTAGCGAATGTCTGCGATCTTCACAAGTCGAAACAACTACAGATTGAATGTGCTATACCATGAGTTGTTTCATCGTGATTGGTGATAGACCACGAGCTGAGAAATGTCTACTCCAATGAGAAATGAGGGAAGCTGACGTATTTTCTTAAAGGGAGGATAAATGAGAAAAGAGGGAGTTCTGCGACGAGTCGACAAAGAGTGTTGTTTTTCTCTCTTTCTCTGAAGTGACTGAACAGGCCAGAGTTTCCGTCTGTGTCCAAAGTGAGCCTCTTGTGATTTCGTGTATCACGCCTGTGATAAATAAGATCTGTAGCAGACCACGTGTTTTGAGATTCTACAACCTTGGAGTGATTGTCGTTTCTTAATCGTGTACTTGTGATCAAATTTATATTTTTAATTTTCATTTCTTTGTATAATAACCCTTTGTATAATAACCCCCAGATAATTATTATTATTATATATATATATATATATAGTGGTTGTAAATAAAAATTGCAATTGTACTATGTGTACAAAATACGCTTATTACAAAGTGTAAGTATGTACTATTACAAAATGTATCCATGATTCTGAAAGTGACCCTCTTCTTGAAGCCATTGTAGGTCTAGTATAGGCCGAGACGTTATACTACATAATTTTACTGTTCTTTTTAATATATGTATACTTTCTACGACACTGTCAAAATTTATCAATTTTTGACAGTTTAATCGTAATTTTTTTACCCCTCAATTTTTGGAAACCAGTGCTCATTTAATGTTTTTTTTAAAAATATGTTTAGTAAATTATTTTCGATATATTATAGAATTTTAAAAAAATATTTAAAATTTTCTTTTCCTGAAAAGCATAATGTTAAATTTTAGTATTGGGTGCCTCCTTGAAAAAGAAGCAAACAATTCACTAAGAAAGAAAAAAAAAAAAAAAAAAAAAGAATAGAATAATGTGCAAACAAACGACATTCGAACAGCTGTTATCGTTTGGCTGGTTCATTCAGCTTTCAGAAATCAGAAACATTTATTTGACCCCAACAACTTGCTTGTAAAAACATTTTATTTTACTCATAGTCATGTGTTTTAAATTTATAGTTTTACAAACACAGTATTTGTTTTTTTAGTTTTTATAATTGACTGTTGTGTCTAAACATATTGGTGTGAAATGTTAATATGCAATTGAGAAAGAAGTGAATTTGTTATCAACCTTAAATAAGGGTTTTTATTTTATTATATATTTTTTTAATATTATTATTATTGTTTTATTTTTATTTTTTATTATTATTATTTTATTATAATTTTTTTTTATTATATTATTATTTTATTTTATTTATTTATTAATTATTTTTTTATTTTTACCAAACGATTCGTAGTGCATAAGCAAATTTATTTTTAAAAATGTAATTAAAAAATTTACCAAAAAAAATCTTTTTTTTTTTTTTCTAATTGCGCAATGATAAATTTTATTCGACTTTTCTTAAGAAATGAAAAAACGCTTGAATTTGCTAAAAACATTATTTTAAAAAATTTATTATAAATATTATGATAAACAAAAAATAAGAATTATTCATTAAATTTAAATAAATGATATTTTAGTAATTTTATAAGAATACCTATTTTTATATTGTTAACAGTCCTTAATTGTGCAAATGACCTAAAAAAAAATATATCAAAATATTATTATTATAATATTTGTCTTTTGATGCTGCTTTTCATATTTACAGTAGTTTTATAAAATTACTGTAAAGCAACTTAAAAAAAAAAAAGCATACGTTTTCAAAGATAACTTTTTTCGTTAAATTAAAGTTTTTATTTCGAAGGATGAATTTTTGTGCTTGGGATTTAACTTTTCTAAACATAATAAGTAATCAAATTTAATACATAAAAGAAAAATTAGTATTTCAAATTATACTCGTTAGCAACTACTCTTCGAAAGCATAATAAATAAAGTACTTAAATTTTAAATAGCTAATTATCTATATCAATTACTTTAATTTGTTATTATGGACTCTAATTACACACCTTAATTTGTGTCACCTTATTATGCGATCATGACCTTGAATCTAAGCTAATTAAATTTTATTTTCTTCCAAAAATTAATTGATGGCCAAACGATAACACACGGGGTGATATTTACACCCACTCAATGCATGTTTTCTTTCGAAATTTAATTAACTTTGAAAATTATGTTATCAAGCATAATTAGCTTGCGGTTTAAGAATTTATCGTTATTTAATAAAAAAAATAATCAGATTATATTAAATTCATTTTTTATTACCTCTATTATGTAATATATAAATTATATTCGATTAATGTTTTTTTTCGAAAAAATAAATTATTTTTTTTGGAGAAAATTGTTTGGAAATGAAATAATTTCGTTACATTTTTTTTTCTTTTTAAATCTTAGCATTTAATTTTGTTGTGTTTTATTAAATATTTTAAATTATATTAGACCAGGGGTGGTCAACCCGCAGTCCGCCATGAACATTTTTCCGCCCCGTGTGATTTATCACACTTTTACAAAATATATTTATTTTATAATGGCCAAAAGTGGGAAAAACTATGTATTAAAAAAATACATTATGTGTGCATCCCTATATTCAAAAATTAACATGTCGAAATTATGAAAAAAAATTAATTTTGATTTTAAAATGATATTCTTGCGCAAACAAATGTCGCACTAGTAAAATAAATATTTTTTAATGATTTCATTTTTTTTATTTCATTTTTAGTGTTTTATATTTCTTTACAATGTGCGTTTAGTATAATTATTATTATATTATCTATGTATATATGTAAGAATAATAGTAAACACAAAAATAATTGCTCATTATGTTTCAATTTTTCACTCCAAAAAATATCTATAGTGGGTTTAAATCTAATATAGGGATATATAATTTTATATGCGGCACGCAGAGTTATGATGCATTTCCAAAGTGGCCCGCAAGATCATTTGGGTTGGCCACGCCTGTGTTAGACTATAAAGTCGGGGTAGAAGGCACCATAATAATAATTTTTTTTAATTAAAATTTAAAAATTAACTAATTTTAAAATTTAATTTTTAATTACGCTTATTTTTCTTCCTTTTTTTGTTAAATTATATTACACTAGTGGAAAATGAAATCCCAACACCAAGAATAAATTAAATTATAGGAATGAAATTTGGGCAAAGCATTTGTCTTGGTAACGTATAAATGCTTTGGTGTCTGATGAAGAACCGCTAACTTTGAAAATAAATAACTCAAAAACGATGATAGATGAAACTAAAATTGTAATTAGAATTTTGAGGTTTCTATGTCAGATTCTTCTTTTTTTTAAATAAACATACCGTTGGTTTCATGCTTCTGTTTATCACCAATTCGAGTTATTTATTTTCAAAGTTAGGGATCCTTCATGAAATACCCTGTATTTATTTCATTAAAAGTTCAAGGCCACAGGTTAAATTATACGCGAGAAGAGCCATTTCAAATGTGAAATTGTGGTACATTAATAATTCCATTGTGGTTTCCACGATTTTGAATGCAACAAACGCTCTTGCATCGTGTCTTACAGGTTCCGTATGTCATTTTGTGGGATGGAGTTCCATGCCTATTGCATGGTAAGTCAAATCAGCAATGGTCCGTCCTGGTTGAGGATGACTCCATATTAGTCGCCTAATATATTCCAGGCTTCCCATATCTAATGATCGCGCAGGCCAACGTAACATATTGACACTCTAAAGCATGTTAGAGGACAACAGCTGCATATGGTATGGCCTATACTAGATCTATAACGGCTTCAAGAAGAAGGAAACTTTCAGGCTCATGGAAACACTTTAAATTTTATTTACAAGCATTATTTCTATATATAGAACTCTATCTACTATGAAATGAAAATTAAAAATATAAATTAGATACACAAGTGCAGTTCGCTCCAAGGACGAATATTTTCAGAGTTCTCTATTCTACGACAAATCTAGTCCAACCGGTCTGTGGCAGACTTTAATTTTTACAAGGTCTGATACACAAAACCACAATGGGCTCAATTTGTAAACTGGCGAAAATTCCGGCCTGTTAAATCAAATTCAGAAAAAGAGAAAAATAACACTTTTTGTTGCAGAACTTTCTCCATGGTCTATCACCAATCCCGATGCAACAACTTGAGGTGTATTTCATAATCCGTCTGTAATGTTTTCGACCTGTGAAGGTCTCCCAGACCATCACTAATTTCATGAGTTCTCGTTATCCATGACACTGAATATCTGCTATCAGATTTGAGTAACAGGCTGTTCTCATTAGTACAAAACACTAATTTGCGTGTAGTATAAATATCCACGATAATGCTTGTCTGCTGTCAATTTTGAGTGATGGGTTGTTATTATGTACTTGTCAAAGAATATCCATTCCTCTCTCCTGGGAAAGAAATGCCTCTTCCCGTGAGAAAAATGCTACAGTATGAACGTAATACTGTAAAATTATAAGAAAATGACAGCACAACAAGCTCAATCGCCTAATGTATTAACTAAATATCAATTAATAATTATATTTGGTGATTGAGACATCACCAGACGTACAAATTTGCTGTTAGGGTGCGTCGGACAGCGACAAAAGTGCTCCTGCTGTCTCAGACTATAACTCCTGGTGTAGGTTCAATATGTCTACGATGCAGACAGAATGGATGCAAGCGCTCAACTGTTCTCTTTCTAACCCATATATAGCCATCACTGGCGTAAAGACAAAAACAACTCTCATTTGAGAACACAATAATCTCCACTCCCTTCAGTGAGCTGTAACTTGACTCCACTGAAGTTACGTATGACGGTGATGTGGAGTTAAGGGCATGAATGTTACGGAATGTTTGGCTCAGAGCTGTTCCTCAAGTAATCGATCTGCTATCGTTTGCTATGTCATTCTGGTGCCAACTGAAGCTCGAATGTCTGCTGCAGATGCTCTACATCCATGCGGCGAATACGACTGTTGGTTCCTCGTAATAATGGCCATTGTGTGGCCTGGTGTAGGTTCAATATGTCTACGACGCAGGTAGAATGGCTCCAAGCGCTCACTGAGTCTTCTAACCCATATATGACCATCACTGACATAAACACAGAAATGACTCACATCTGGGAACTGTCGTGTTGCTATCTAGAAATTTAATTAATTAAACTATTACCTCTAATCACGAATCAAAAGCGAAGCAAATCAGACACTATTAGAGAATTAATTGCGTTGTGTTAACCCAGGAAGTTAAAATTTTACCTAAACGACAATCTGCATGGTGCGTGTAATGTCTGCAGGAATTAATAATCAGGTAAATCACAAACATAAACATTAGATTTATTATAATAGAATTAGATATAAACAAATGAATTAATCTTGATCAAATGCAAACAGGGGCCCCACCAATATCGTACAATTACACATACGCTCAATACACTTAACATACTGCATTAAATTAAACAGAAAATAAATCAAATCCTGTAATTTTATCTAACACCCATAACTCGCACGAGCAATTTAAAATACAAAAAGGGACGACGCTCTAAATTCTACCTAGTGAGTTCATACACAATTAAGATAGGAGGAATAATCTCCACTCCATCTTTCAGTGAGCTCTATCTTGACTTCATTGAAGTTACATATGGCGGTGATGTGGAGTTAAAGGCATGGATGTTATAGGACGGAGCTATTCTTCATATAACCGATCTGTTATCGTTCGCTTTGTCACTGTGGCGCCAAAAAAAAACTCGAATTTCTGTTGCAGATGCTCTACGGCCATGCGGCGAATACGACGGTTATTCCTCTCTGTAGTAACCTGCGTGTGACCATACCCAACATTCTTAAGACATTACCATCCCATGACCATTACTGCCAATAACCACGAATATTGAGTAGATAACTGTAAAGTTTTTATGTTTCTGCAATATCATGAAAAGTCCAATTTTTTGGAAGACCCGTTACACCAGCACAAATCGTTGCTGATTTGATGGACAATTTCCAATTCACAAAATGACATAAGGCACCTGTATGGCACAACGCACGCGCGTTTGCACGCTTCCATTCAAAATCGTGAAGGCTAAACATATTATCTTGGCAAGTACTTAGTCTAAATTTCATTTCTCTAAACTAATTTCTTGATAATTAGTTTATTTATTAGAATTAATTTATGTTTGTTGTTGTTGTTGTTTCTTATCCCACTTGGCTGGCCAAGCTCACGAGTCCATACGTACTCATGATTGAAGGGGAAGGAAGCAGCTTCTGTTGTGATGGAGCACCCGTTGGTAGAAGTCTGACTTTGGCTCCGTGGCACTCTTACAGTCATAGGAGACTGGGACCTACGGCTTAAAGTGGATTCCGAACCACTACAAACATCCATGGGCATCGCCGGGATTCGAACCCGATACCTGTGGTACCGAGAGCCAGAGCGCTAGCCACTCGGCCATCAGGCCCCCAGAATTAATTTATTAATTTGATAATTAGATAATTACTTCCGCCACTGTATTTAATGATAAAGTCTGTAGTGGGTTGATAACGTATCTAGACTTTTTGAAATCCCTACTGTTTTATTTTTGAAAACACTTTAATTAAAAATCTCTGACATCGTTAAAATGATATATTTCTATAAAAAAAAACTTTCATTTTAATCATACGTATGTTTTTTCTCTAAGTAATGAAAAATTGTGTGAAATCTTTTGAGATTGACAAAATTTACATTATAATAATATATTAAAAATTAAAATAATAATAATGAATTAATTGAAAATTAAATTAAAATAATAATTAATAAATAATTAATTTAAAATTTAATTATTTATTTTTAATTTTTAAATTAAATTGACATTCAAAATTTTAAATTAAATGTTAATTAATTTTAAAATATAAGATGTAATGATATAAGTAATACTTTTTTTTCGTAGAAACGTTTTACAGTTATGTGTTAGAAGTTGAAAGAAATACACTTAAAGGTGACTATGGCAACAATGTTTAACCATACTTGATTCATATGACAATTATGCATTGCATTTAATAGAACTAAAAAAATTTTTTAATGAGTTTGACGGTATTGCTATAGTAAAGTTTTGTTTTTCTTTGTGTGTGTGGTGGTGGTGGGGGGGGATATCTTGATCTGTAACACTTCTTTTTCAATTCCTTCTATTAGCTCACACTCTCCCTATATATATCTTGTTCAAATTTTCAATCGTTCATAAAACACTTTTTATTCATCCACTCAAGTTCAAATACATTTTTTTTGAACTTGTAGTGGTTAACACTGTATGTTAATACAGTTTTTTTCAAATATTAATTCAGTAATTAAATGTAATTAATTTATTTTAGTTTTTTTTAGATTTAAGTTGCATATATCTACTACTTAAAAAAATGAATGAAAATTATTTATAAAGGATTTTCTGCAATAGAGTGAAAAAAAAAGTAGGAATTGACTTTAAAAAATTTTTTTTATATTACTTGTTTTTCTTTTTTGTAGTAATTGAAAAAGTAGGAATTGATTTATAAATATTTTTAATGCTAAAAAGAATTCAAAATTTTTTAATTATTACATAAAATAGAGAAAGTTATTTGAAAAGTGTTACTATTATTGTCATATCTCCTGAAGAGTACAAATCAAATATCGTGGTCCTCTCCAGTAATATTGTCTATGTTGATTGCCAACTCGAAATATAAACAATGTATGGTGGCTGCTACAGCTGGGCAATCAAAGACACGATGAGGAAGAAGATCGACATCAGGGCAGTTGCCACATTTTTGGTATTTTTTTATTTTCATATGTTTGTGGTGCTTCATCCTCAATCTTGGTAGAGTAGTAGCTGTTCTTCTGTCGACATTTAGTTCTGTAATTTGGTATTTAATTTTGATCTTAGAAGGAATTATAAGTGTTGTTTTAAAGTACAAAATTTTGTCATTAAATAAACTTGTAAATAGAGATTCAATCAGATTCTATTAATATATTTACCGAATAACTCACCCACGAAAAAGGCCCTTTCTATGAGGATTTTTAGGAATAATTGCCTCGTATTTGTGTGTCGTTGGGAAGAAAATCCGGAGAACATCCACCCAGATGACTATGGATATCCATAGTCTTCCTGGTGGACTATGTCAACCTTTACTGATTCTTCTACTTTTGTCATAAAAAAGGACGTCTGTTTGTGAATTCTTAAGGAGTTTATTGGAAAAGTTTAGTATTGTTATATGGGACTACACTACTGCTACTACACTACACCACATCACTTAGAGCTGAGTTGCCCCTTTACAGTTTGAGAATGATGTGGGTGAAAAGTTTGATTGGGCTCTGTAACGCTCTACGGTCGTATGAGATCGGCACTTACAGCTTAAAGGGGATTCCGAACCACTACAAACATCCACGGCACCGCCGGGACACGAACCCGAAACCTGTGGTACCGAGCACCAGAGTGCTAGACACTCGGCCATCAGTCCCCACACGGGACTACAGAAGATTTACTGAGATACCACAGAAAAACTCTTTTGAGAGTGGTATCTCGGGTTGGTATCCCTATCGCCATCGAGTCTACTCGTTTGAGAAAGCAGTGGCTGCAACGAACGCCGTCACCGGTTGCAAGTTGAATTAATTCATATATTGGCGAAATTAAATAAACTAAACACAATATCAATGATATTTAATGATAAAAAGCCAAGGGGGAAGAGACAGAATTTTCCTTTACAAAGGTAAACAAACTAAATATCACTGCATTCATATGAATGCATTTTATTTTGGCTCTTTTTATTTAACATTACATTAGTATTTTTTATCAATACTACCGTGAGGAAAAAGTAAGACCAATTTTCAATATAAAATTCACGGGGATAATGGAATTTTAATTTTTTTTCTTTTTTAGGCTGCTGGCATTGTCCTTGACATCTGTGTGAAATTTGACGTCAAAATATTCATTAGTGTTTGAGTGACGCTTGGCCTTGTGAGATGTTAAACTGATTCCGGCGATTTTTGAAATGTCTGAATTTAATTGAGCAAATAACTTGCACTGAATTTTGTTTGCGGATATGTATAGAATGTTGCAGAAGGCATTCGGTGAGGATTCCTATATCGGAAAGAAATGTTTAGAAGAGGTATAAACAGTTCAAAGAAGGCAGAGACCGCGTTGAAGACGAAGAGCCCTCTGGTCGACCCTCCACCTCAACCGACGAAGCTCGCGTCCAAAAAAATTAAAGATTTGGTCCAAACCATCCATTTACAGTTAGAGACCTTGCTGATGATGTTGGAATTTCAAAACGGATCGGTCCATTCCATTTTGGGCCTCAAACGTGTCAAATCTCGATTGGTACCGAAAACACTAAATGCGCCAGCTCACACTGCATTGATTCTTCGTGACTCTTTCGCCAAAAATGAAACCCATATCGTTCCACAACTACCGTATTCATACCGTGCAACTTCTGGCTATTCCTAAACTTAAAAGACCACTCCAGGGACACCGTTTTGAGTCGATTGAAGAGATTCAACGTGAATCGGCGCGCGCTTTGAAGGCCATCCCTGCCGATGACTTTTTAGCATGCATTGAGGATTGGAAAAAAAAATTGGCATAAATGCATTGTGTCCGGAGGGGATTACTTTGAAAGCGATGAAATAAATTTGGAAGAATAAATAAAGAGTTTTTTTGAAAAAAAATAGTTGCTCTTACTTTTTGGGCACAGTAATAAATTATTTAAAATATTTTAATCTTTTCTCCTTTTTCTTTAAATAAAAGAATCTTTTTTTTAAATGCCGGAGATTTTTTTAGTAGCTGTTACTATGCCTCTTTTTTTGGATTACGTAACCAACATGGCTGAGTTACAGTAGCTGCTGGATAAAGGCCAAGTATGCTGCGTACGCTATTTTTTATATTGGGGAACGTCAGAGAAGTGTTTCCTTTACTTTAGAAATCCATTTAAAAGACATTTATTCTTCACTATCTTATGATTAGTGGTTACGTGTCTTTGTCGTCATAGTTTCGCATAGTTTTATGCTTCCGTAATTCCTTACGTCATGATTATTTCCGAACTTATTCCTTCTTTTTTGACAGTTACAGAAACTTTAATTGAGCTCCTAATATGTAGTTTTTACAGATTAAGTTACCTTGTAAAAATGGCGAAAATAATTTTTTGAAATGCGAGTTTTTTATTTGTTAGATTATATAACAAATTTTCAATCGTTCATAAAATTTTTTTTTTTTCAAATAAATTTTTTTTGAACTTGTTGGATGACGCCATAAACTTAAAAAAAATAAACGAAAATTATTTAGAAAGAACTTTCTGCAATATAATAAAAAAAGTAAATTGACTTAAAATTTTTTTTTAATTCAATTTTAATATGGATATTAGTTTTCGGTTTAAAATGAATAAATAATTATTATTTTTAATAATTATTTAATCAGGGGTGGCCAATCCGCGGCCCGCTTTCTACATTTTTTCCGGCCCGTGCCTCTATCACACTTTTACAAAATATATTTATTTTATAATGGTCACATTAGTTGAAACCAATGTATTAAAAAATACATTATGTGTGCATCCATATGTTCACAAATGAACTGTCGAAATGATAAGAAAAAATAAAATTTGATTTTAAAATAATATTCTTGTGAATAAATTCAGATATTGCCTGTTTTATTTATTAGTTCGCAGAATTCTTAATTAAATTATATTATGCGAACTCATAATGTGCGCGCATCAATTTGCAAAAGCTAAATGAAAGAAGTAAAATAAATATTTTTTAATGATTTCATTTTTTTTATTTCATTTACTATATATTTTTTATATTTTATTTATATTTATATGTTTTTTGTATTTCATTTATATTTATATATTTTTTTTATATTTCATTTATATTTATATGTTTTTTATATTTCATTTATAATATATTTTTTTTATATTTCATTTATATTTATATATTTTTTATATTTCATTTATATTTATATGTTTTTTATATTTCATTTATATTTATATATTTTTTTTATTTCGTTTATATTTATATATTTTTAATGATTTCATTTTTAGTGTTATATATTTCTTTACAATGTGCGTTTTGTATCATTATTATTATATTATCTACGTTTTCATTTAAGAATAACAGTAAAGGCAAAAATAATAACTCATTATGTTCAATTTTATACTCCCAAAAAATGTCTATAGTGGGTTTAAGTCTAATATGGGGATATATAATTTTATATGCGGCCGCGGAGTTATGAGGCATTTCCAAAGTGGCCCGCAAGATCATTTGGGTTGGTCACCCCTGAATTAGATAAATGATTTGGATGATTGGCATTCTTAATTTCTTTTATTTGATATTTCACTTAAATCCTCTACATCTTCATCGGCGCAACAGCCCATGGTGGACCAAAGCCGTCTGCCTACTGGCAGATTTCGAAACAGATGTTTTCTTTTTATGGGGTAGGTTTGTCAGCCCTACGCCCAACGTACACCCAACTGGAGGAGCCTGAGAGCCGATTGGCTAGCGCACTTGCACTCGGTAAGATAGGTTTTGGGTTCGTACCCCGGCGGTGCCATTTATGTTTGTAGTCATTCAGAATCCACTTTAAACTGTAGTTTTCGGTCTTATATGACCATAGAGCATCACAGAACCCGATTAGACTTCTTCTCACCCACATCATTCCCAAACTGTAGAGGGGCAACAGCTCTAGGCACAGTTTGGTGTAGTGTGATCATGGTGGTGTAAACCACACCACATGATGTGATGTGCTGTAGTAGTAATAGTAGTCATTAAACTGGGACCTACGGTTTAAAGTAGATTCCAAGCCACTACAAACATCCATTCCACCGCCGGGACTCGAACCTGAAACCCGTGAGACCGAGCGCCAGAGCACTACTAACTCGGCCATCAAGCTCTAATTAAATCATTTGTTCCCATAATGGGCGGCAACATTCCGTAGGGGGCAATGGAAGGTTTAAGGGGGCAATATTAGCCTCGAGTGCATTTGAGGAGAGTTAATGAAAAATATAAGTGGCAATGAAGCTATATAGAAGGAAGAAAAGATAAGAAAAATTATTCTTATATGTTTCACCTCTTATGTAACATGATATAATATTATTTCCCAAGTAAACACAAAATTCAATTTTTAACCAAGCAATTATTTATAGGCGAGAATGTCGAGCAGTGTCCGCGAGTCCAGCTTACATCAACAAGAATATGTATGTATAATGATTTGTTAATATATCATTAAATAAAATATATATGTATAAAAATTGTAATCGGCTGGGCTGATATACAGGTTACGTATAAAATTTAGAATTTAAAACAAAAAGCATAAAAGCAATCTTTAAAAAAAAAAAAAAAAAAAATTTCTTTTTTCGAAAAAATCGTTTTCACTCCGAAATAAAATTGTCTTTACTTTAACCAGATGATCTTTTAGAACAATTTTAGATTAATTTTTCTTCTGAATTATTTTTTTATTAAATTATTTAACTAACAATTTTTTAATTTTTTAATTATTAACAATTGTTTGATTTTTTAATTATTAACAATTATTTTTTTAAGTAAATTATTTAACAATATTTATTGTTATTACTAACGATTAATTACTCACGTAAGAACAAAACGCATAACAGCAATCTTAAAAAAATAAAAATAAAATTATAGAATTCCAAACGATTTTCTTTTCTTGAAAAATCTCATTTTCAGTTTGAAATAAAATAATCTTAACTTTCACCAGACGATCTTTTAAGAATAATTTTACATTAATTTTTCTTCTGAATTAATTTTATTACTAAATTATTTAATTAACAATTATTTAATTTTTTAATTATTAACAATTGTTTTTAACTAAATTATTTAACAATAATTATTGTTATTACTAACAATTAATTACTCACATAAGAACAAAACGCATAACAGCAATCTTAAAAAAATAAAAATAAAATTATAGAATTCCAAACGATTTTCTTTTCTTAAAAAATCTCATTTTCAGTTTGAAATAAAATAATCTTAACTTTCACCAGACGATCTTTTAAGAATAATTTTACATTAATTTTTCTTCTGAATTAATTTTATTACTAAATTATTTAATTAACAATTATTTAATTTTTTAATTATTAACAATTGTTTTTTTAACTAAATTATTTAACAAAAATTATTGTTATTACTAACAATTGATTATTCACGTAAGAACAAAACGCATAACAGCAATCTTAAAAAAATAAAAATAAAATTATAGAATTCCAAACGATTTCCTTTTCTTGAAAAATCTCATTTTCAGTTTGAAATAAAATAATCTTAACTTTCACCAGACGATCTTTTAAGAATAATTTTACATTAATTTTTCTTCTGAATTAATTTTATTACTAAATTATTTAATTAACAATTATTTAATTTTTTAATTATTAACAATTGTTTTTTTAACTAAATTATTTAACAAAAATTATTGTTATTACTAACAATTGATTATTCACGTAAGAACAAAACGCATAACAGCAATCTTAAAAAAATAAAAATAAAATTATAGAATTCCAAACGATTTCCTTTTCTTGAAAAATCTCATTTTCAGTTTGAAATAAAATAATCTTAACTTTCACCAGACGATCTTTTAAGAATAATTTTACATTAATTTTTCTTCTGAATTAATTTTATTACTAAATTATTTAATTAACAATTATTTAATTTTTTAATTATTAACAATTGTTTTTTTAACTAAATTATTTAACAATAATTATTGTTATTACTAACAATTGATTATTCACGTAAGAACAAAACGCATAACAACAATCTTAAAAAAATAAAAATAAAATTATTGAATTCCAAACGATTTTCTTTTCTTGAAAAATCTCATTTTCACTCAAATAAAATCGTCTTTGCTTTCATCAGAAGATATTTTAGAACAATTTTTTTTCTGAATTAATTTTATTACTAAATTATTTAACTAACAATTATTTAATTTTTTAAATATTAACAAATATTTTTTAACTAAATTATTTATTAGTAATTATTGTTGTTACTAACAATTAATTACTCAATTTATTTTGTAAATAAATATTATATACAAAAAAAGCTCATAATAGAAATTAAAAAAAAATTAGGGACTTCAATAAAAATGTGTAAAATTGTAAATGGTTAAGATCACAAAAAACCTACTCCACAAAAAAATACTCATATATTTTATGGGTAATAAATGTAACGTCCGATTGATAATAGAGAGTTTTTGCATATAGTATTTTTATCGTCCGATATTTTTTTCTCCCTAGCGCGCATGCTCATAGGAAATTGCGCATGCTCATAAGAAATTGCGCATGCGTATCGGTAATAATGTTTCCTAGAGCATGCCCGCTAGGGAAAAAAATATCGGACGATAAAAATACGGTATGCAAAAACTCTCTACTATCAACGCATATTAACACATTTTTATTTAATTAAAATTTTATTAAAATTTATTTAATTATTTTTATTTTTATTATTAAATTAATTTTATTTTATTAATATTTTTATTAATTATACTGATTTAAGGCTTTTACGATATCTTTAATTTTTGCTTTAATAAAGTTGATTTTCAGGTGGACGTTGAGGAAATTTTTTTTATGTTTTTTTTTTGGTAATTGGGTCGTTGGACATATAAATTTAAGAACCACTGATTTAAATGCTTAAAAAATTTTTGATTAATAATCTGATTTAATCATATATGTACTTTATTATTCTTACAATTATATATTTTTGGGGATCTGCGCTTAATATCTTTTATGTTTTCTATCATTTCAGTAATTTTATTGATCATTGTGCTCTTTCATGTAACTGTAAATTGCGTTCTATCAAATTTACATATTTTGTTCATTATAGGTCTCTGTGTAAAAATCTGAATATATTTTATACAAAGACTATTTATTAATTTATATTAATTATAATATTTTAATTTTATTAATATTTATTTATTATAAAATTAAAATATTATAATATTTATGTTATTTATTATTTTTATATTATTTATTTTATTATTTTATTATTTATTTATTATTTTTACTTTATATTTTTATGGTGTGTACTGTGAGATCAATTTCAAAATTAGCAATACAGTTTATTTTTACACATATGTATTAAATATTTTTAACTAATAAATTGATGAGCTATTAAATTAGTAACAGCTTTTTCTGTACTGTCTGAAAATAAATGTTTCGCTTTTTTTACATACTATTGTCATCTTTTGTTTCGTCTTTTTCTGATATTGTTCTCTTCTTTCTTTTATACTTTTTTCAATTCCTTCTATTAGCTCACATTCTCCCTATATATATCTTGTTCAAATTTTCAATCGTTCATAAAGTACTATTTATTCATCCACTCGAGTTCAAATACATTTTTTTAACTTGTAGTAGATGACACTGGATGTTAATACAGTTTTTTCAAATATTAATTCAGTAATTAAATTTAATTAATTAATTGTAGTTTTTTTCATATGTAAATTGTATGTATCTAACAATAGATGGCGTAAGATAAACTTAAAAAAATGAATGAAAATTATTTGTAAAGGACTTTCTGCAATATAGTGAAAAAAAAGTAGGAATTGACTTTAATTTTTTTTTATATTACTTGTTTTGATTGTTATGTTTAACTCATATTTGTATTAATACTGAAGCGTACACTGGTGAGCTTATATGTACCGATACATTAATGCAAAGATTAAGGATGCAGATGTATAAATATTTATAAAAAAAATATTTCAGTATGAAAAGAATTTAAATAATTCGTTGAAATCAGCATTTATGGAACGCCAGTAAGAATCTTCCTTTCCAGATTTTGTTAAATTCGTCAATCTTATCAATATTGTTAATGTGTACCCCAAAATTTACTTTTTTTTTCATTGTGTATTTTTTCTTTATACTATTGTTTTCATTATTTTTTCCCTGTAAATTTTTTGTGTATCATAGCTTTATATACTTCTTCTTAAAGAGTGTCGACCTGATAGCCAATTGGCTAGAACTCTGGCCTTTGATACTACAGACTTCAAGTTCGAATCCTGGCTGTGGCATGAACAATTGTTAGTGGTTCGGAATCCACGTTAAACATTAGGCCCTGGTCTCATTAACCTAAAGTGTACACAAAATGACTGTAGAGTGACAAACCAACGAAATCTTTAATGTCGCGATGCCTACTGGCAGGTTCCGAAACATGAGATGTTGGTTTCTTTTTACGGGGTTGTCAGCCCTAGGTCCAATTAGTTACTAGGTGACAGATAGACTAGCACCTACGGTTTAAAGTGCATTCCGAATCATTACAAACATCCATGGCACCGCCGAGAGTGCTTTATACATTACTTTTATTATATTTTTTGTTTTATTTCTTGTTATTATATTTTATTTTATTTGTTATTATTACTTTTTTTGTCATCATCCGTGTATTATTATATATTATGTAAAAGTTTTGTGAATACTACTTACTTTTGAAAGCCTCGTGTTATATTTGTGTTGTGTATAATGAGATTTTTATGTAGTTAAATAAAAAATAACTAATATAATTCGTACATGAATGAAAAGCATAATTTTTTCTGTAATCAAATTCGTCATCTTTTTTCAATTCCTTCTATTAGTTCACACTCTCCCTACATATATCTTGTTCAAATTTTCAATCGTCCATAAAATACTTTTTATTCATCCACTCAAGTTCAAATACATTTTTTTTTTGTACTTGTAGATGGCACTTGATGTTAATACAGTTTTTCAAATATTAATTCAGTAATTAAATTTAATTAATTAAGGTTAGTTTTATATGGGAGAAAAAAATTTCTCTTATATAAGATATATTAGCAGGATATGAATTTATGACTAAATACCGTCAGTGGCGAAGCGTGTAGATCGCTAGAAAAAAATTTCTTTTTCATATTCTTTTTTCATTCTGGGCTCTAGTCTGAGTCAAGGAGGGAACAAAGTTGAAAATGAAACACGTGAATAAATTAGTGAGAAAGAAAGTGTGTGTGAGAGAGGGAAAGTGTGTGTGTTAGTGAGAGAGATAATTTTTTCTAACTTAAAAAAATTAATGAAAATTATTTATAAAGGACTTTCTGCAATCGAGTGAAATAAAAGTATTAATTGACTTTAAATTTTTTTTTTTTATATTACTTTTTTTTTTTTTTTTTTTTTTGAAATTTTTTGTCGATAACTTATTTTAAAGAACCAGAAAAAGTTATGCAATATTTCCTTTTGTTTTCCTCAATGTGACATTGCAAATAACGGGAATTAAGTCATTTGCTATTTTTTATTTCCCCGTTATCTTAATTCAGATAAATTGTTACGAGTATCCGTCATTTCGATCAACTTCACTATTTACCCATCATAAACATTTTTTCCTTTACGACGGACGCATGCCTGACTGTTACGGTTCGCAGTTAAGAATTTTTTTTTCCAACTGTTGACACTTATCACGCCCTGTTCTCGGAGGGAGCCATTATCTATCCCGAAATCCGTCATCTCCTTCCCCTACCCTTCCCTACGTAGGTTGCGTCATTTTCTTTCTCTCACCCACTTTTTTTGAAAAGTTTCCAACTGACTTTTGCTGTCACTTTAAGCCTCAGGGATGTCCTGATGCACAGTGTCTTCTACTAGTATGTGTCTTCAACGTGGGTGAAAAGGTCTTGAAGTTGATGCGATCAACTTTGTGGAATTTTTTCTTTTTTTTTTTTTGTTCCACCTTTATTTGATTTTGCGATTTTGATTACCGGTGTTTGTGTGTGATTTACAGCAGAAATGGATGGAATATAATGTGGAAGAATCTTTGAAAAAGGTAGTTGTCCGTTGTCAAGTTAGTGATTGAAAAGCTTTCACTAAATGTTTATCAAAATACTCTGTGTTCAAGTAATATAATTGGTGTTGGAATGACCAAGTTATACGAATAACAGTGTTGAGTATTAGTGCTAATTTGTGTTGTAAAAAAGAAATTGATCAGATTGGTCAGATTGAAATTGATTTGTGTTATAAAAAGAAATGAATCTTTAAAAAAACTTTTCTTTTTCACTATCCAAATAATGATTAAAACGATTTGATTCTTTAGCAAATAGTGATCAAGTGATATAATTGATATAAGATAGTGATACTATCCTTGGAAAATGTCCTTTTTTCTTAAAACGATATTGATTATCAGTGATTAAATAATTTAAAGCAGAAATTGATCGATCACCAAGTGATATAATTGATACAAGTTAGTGATACCATCTTTGGAAAATATATTTTTTTCTTAAAACGACATTGATTATCAATGATTAAATAATTTAAAACAGAAATTGATCGCACAACACGTGAAGAAATCATTGCAAATTTTTTTTTTACCCGGTGGATGGTTGTTTATTTTTTAAGATTATGAGGATCATAATGATTTAATTGATTGTGGATCAACCATTCTGTGTACAAGTAATTTAGTTGATGTGGAAAAGACCAAGTTGATTCAATTCTTATTACAGAAAAAAATTGTCTCTTTTATTTTATAGACTGTGCAATAATGTTGGATATTAATGTTTGATGGTGATATAATGCAAAAAGTGTCAATATAATAATTGACACACTGGAATATTAATTGAAAGAATTTTGTCATTCAGATTGGTAAATGATAATTTGCCAATTTAATGGTTTATATACGAGTGATTTTGTTGGTGAGTAGTTGAACTTGGTTATCTTTCAAAGAAAATTGAATCCAATACCACTTTTTCTTCTTGATTTTTTATAGTGTTGAAGTAATTTATTGAACAATATAAAGGATTTGTAAAATTATATTAATCATCAGTATTATATAGTATAGATCAGTATATACCATATTATATTAGTAAAATATATATTATCTGCGACAAAAAAATCGCTAGAAATGCACTTATAACTATAGATGTTTATTTATGAAGGATTGATTCATAAAAGTTATAGAACTAAATTATTTCTGTTTTGATTATTATTTATTACTTCTGTCTTGATTACTATTGATTGTTTAGTACTGATTATTGCAAATAGGATTATATCCTTATAGAAAAAATAGTTAAGTAAATAATTTTGTTAGGATATTGGACAATTTTCATATCATCAAATCCTCCCTAAGAATGATATTTTAATGATAATTTATATTTACAATTGATGCCAAAGTTTGTTGAATATCAGAAGAGGAAATAATATCTTAATGTACTTTTATTTATTCTACAAAATAAAACAAACATTAGTTATTGTCGTAATAGAAAAATAAATTTGTGTTTATGGAATATCAAACATTTGATAAAGAAAAAGAACAAAACTTTTATTCTTTTGTTCTTTGAGGAAAATTTGACTTGGTGATAAGAACGTGTCATTAATTCCGAAGACGCCAAGCTTGTTTTTATCTTTTGGATTAAGTTTTGTGATCTTCCTGAGTGGTATTTGAGTTGAGAATTTTTCATTTTCTTTGAATAGATAGATAATGTCACCGACAAATCCTACGTAGGTTTTTCTTCCCCCTTAATATAAGAAGTGACGTTTCTGGATTCGCAAGTGCAGTAACCTTACCAGTTTGGTAAAACCTCAAGAAAAAAAAAGTAATAATTCTTGATAATTGATGTGTTCTTCTTCGGAATTTCGCTGGCCAATGTCTTGCATGTTATTATGTAACGTTATGAAACGACTCATTCACAATTAAAGGATATTTCTTCAATTTCTTCAGCATAGACTCTAAGTCAGGTATATTCGTGTGGTTTAACGATTAGATTTCTTTGTGAAGAATGTTTTGGAAAAAAGGTGTTTAGTTTTTTTGGATACTTAATTCTTTCGTTTTTGGTGTACAATGTCGTGCATGTCTTAGAAGCAACAATTTGGAAGTGTTCATTTACGCAGGTCAAATAATTCAAGTGTGTTTTTACACAGAAGTTTTTTTTTCACGTAAATTTTTTGATATCTAAACTTTGTGTGGATAGATGTCTCTTCATAAAGTAGCATATCTTATTTGGTGAACAACAACAAACAACAACGAAAGTTTGGAAGTCCAGTGTGGAAATATTGCTGTTATCTAAGAGAATACATTTTTATCGTGGTACTTGTACTTATACTAGAACTACTTGGAAAACAAATAACTGAAATTTGTGTTTGTTTACCAACTCAAAAGGGCTTTACTGATTTCTTATGTATTAATTTTTTTTTAAAGAAAGAACTGAAATTTGCAATTTTATGCTTGGATTGCTCATTTATCAGTGCATTGATTAGTGAGAAGTATTGCGAGTTGAAACAGTGTTCTGGAAAATATTGTATTGCATTGTTTGTTTAACAAATCACAAAAAGGCTCTTACTGATTTCTTATGTATTAATTGTTTTTTAAAAGAGAGAATTGAAATTTGAAAATTTGTGTGTGAATTGCTCACTTACTGCGCTTTAGTGCATTTATTGGTGAGAAGTATTGCGAGTTGAAACAGTGTTCTGGAAAGTATTGTATTGTATTGTTTGTTTAACAAATCATAAAAGGCCTTTACTGATTTCTGATGTGTTAAATTTCTTTTAAAAGAAAGAACTGAAATTTGCAATTTTGTGTGTGGATTGCTCATTTACTCATTTGGGCATTTATTGGTGAGAAGTATTGCAAGTTGAAAGAGTGTTCTGGAAAGTATTGTATTGCCTACAAAGATAAACAAAATGTAAGAAGACATCGCACTGTCATTCAATGGAAAATAACGGCAAATTGTATACTTTGAGAGAAATGTTGACTAAAAAGGTGAGCGGCTACCGCAAGGTGCCCATGTTGGAAATGGGATCGCCCATCAGAATACTGCTCAGTACCCCTGATGATTCAGATTGCGAAGTGGATGATGCTTTCGAAACTATTTCCGATATAACTCCAGAAAGCAACAGCAATAAATTAAGTGTGGAGGTAAGTGTGAATTCATGTTATATTTTTTTATTTTAATATTATTGCTATTTAATGATTTTAACTTGTGTAAAAACTATGTTAAAGCGATGTTTTTAGAAAATTATAATTGTTTTATTTTATTGTTGTTATTCTATTGTTTTTATTTGAAATTGGGATTAATATTATTATAATATATTATTGGGGGATTAATATTAAATTAATAATTAATATTTTTGTAATGAATTAATATTTTTGTAATTTTCCATAAAAGATACAATAATTTAAATATTTTGAATTTTTATAATAATCTATTCAGATACTTTTCTTTATAATAAATACTATTCGATACTATTTGCGATATAACTCCAGAAAGCAACAGCAATAATTTGTTGAATAAGTGTATAAGTGTTGAATTCATCTATTCAGTGATTTTAACTTGTGTAAAAACTGAATGAATAAATGAATGTTGTATGAATGTGTAAATGAATGTTGAAGAGATGTTTTTAGAAAATCACAATGTTGTTGTTTTTTTCAATTTTTTTCTATTGTTTTTAAGGGGATTAATATTAAATTAATAATTAATATTTTTGTAATGAAAGCATTTTCCCATAAAATATACAATAATATTTTTTTATTGTATTATAAATGAATTTTTCTAGGCTAATTCGTGTTTGATAAATATTAATTAAATGTCTATAAAATTGTTTGAGAATTTCAGTATTGTTGAAATTCTTGTTATTAAGTATTTAAATGATTGCAAATATTTTTTATGTTACCTGAATTTTATAATCTTTTTTTCTTTTTGAAAATCATCATCATAATTTTTTTTATGATGCTAAATTACACATAATGTTTTACCTTTTCTAGTTAAAAAATAATTGAAAAATACTTAAAATTTAAAAAAAAAAAAAAAAAAATTAATACATGAAAATTGATCTAAAAATTCATGACAATTTACATTATCTAAAATAAATGTCATCTTTTACTCTGGATTATTTTCATAATTGTTTTTACTGTAATATAAATAAATTTCTTTAGATTACTTTGCGATGGTATAAATATTAATTATAAAATTGTTTGGGAATTTCTGAAATGTTGATATTCTGGTTATTAAGTATTTAAATGATTGTGAATATTTTTTATGTTGCCTGAATCTTATAATTTTTGTTTCTTCTTTGAAAATTATCAAAATTATCATAAATTTTTTTTATGAAGTTTAAATTACACATAGAGTTTTACCTTCTCTAATTTAAAAGATGGTCGAAAATTATTAAAAATTAAAAAAGAATTGATGCAAAAAACTGATCTAAAAGTGACAGTTTACGTCATCTAAAATAAATGCATCTTTTAATTTTTAATCAGTTTCAAAATCTTGAACATCTCTTAATAATTCTTTCATAACATGTTGCATTTTAGAATATAAAATGCATTTTCGGGTTTGGATTAAGATTGCGTTTTTATCATTTTCCTACTATTGATCATTACTGTTAGTTGCATTTCGAAATAAGGCAAGAAATTTCTTAGGAAATTCTTAGGAAGTAAGTTTTTTCTTATGTCAAGAAAAAGAAAATTGCGTCTGATCTGCGGGATTTAACAAGGAGAACGTTGAACTTTTGCAATTTCTTTTTATCGTCACTTCTTATTTCACATATCTCATTTATTTTTTTCATAGAATTAGAAAGGGATTATCTTTCAATTTATGTCTTTAATCTTTAACTTTCGTTTTGTTGATGTTACGTCAGTGAATTGAGAATTCTCGGAAAAAAAATGTATGATAATGATTTATTTACTTTTTTAATACTAATATATATGGAAATTTATAGTTTTAGATTAAATAGCCAACGGCCGTACCATGCTGAATATACCGGTTCTCGTTAGATCACCGAAGTCAAGCATCATTGGGCGCGGTCACTACTTGGGTGGGTGACCACCTGGGAACACCGCGTGCCGTTGGCAAATTTGGGACCTGAATGGCCGAGTGTCTAGCGCTCTGGCGCCACAGGTTTCGGGTTCGAATCCCGGCGGTGCCATGGATGTTTGTAGTGGTTCGGAATCCACTTTAAGCCGTAGGTCCCGGTCTTCTATGACTGTAAGAGCGTCACGGAGCAAAAGTCAGGCTTCTACCTACGGGTGCTCCATCACAACAGAAGCTGCTTCCTTCCCCTTCAATCATGAGTCCATATGGGCTCGTGGGCTTGGCCAGCCAAGTGGGATAAGAAACAACAACAACAGATTAAATAGGGATGTATTTTTTTAATTGAAATGCATCGAAATCTATTGTATTTGTTTTCTATTTAAAAAGATAGGTGCATTTTATATTTAAAGGGTGATTATAATTAAAGTCCCATTTTCAAAATGCTGTAAAAAAAGAACCATTAGTTACAATGAGTACAAATTTGAACAGAAGATACTTGAAGAAGGGGTAAACGGTACGGCATCAGAAAAGCTCCAAAGTGTATTAATAGATGATCCTGTAAGCGGCATAAAGAAAGTGAATTCGGATGCTAGTGATATTTTGAATTGAAATTAAAACGTATTTGGCATGAGTTGAACATTAAACCAACTGTAGTTGATGTGTGTGACTTCTGACGAATGTGCTTGATTGTTGCGATTTTTTGACTGAAAAAATGACGTCCTAGTCATTCAACAGTTGTGACACTGTTAGTGGAAAGCCCTTGATGGAACTGTTTTTGATGCCATACCGTTTCCGCCTTCTACAAATATCTTAATTTCAAATTTGAACTCTTTATTTCTCCTTTTAACTCGTACTATTTCCCCCTTCTTCAAGTGTCTTCAGTTCAAATGTGAACTCCCTGTGACGAGTGGTTCTTTTTTTTACAGCATTTTGAAAGTGGGACTTTAATTATAACCACCCTGTATATTAATATACATTGCATTTATAATTTGCAGTAAAAAGTAAGGTACTTTTTTAATGTGCATTTATAATAGTTGAATTTTTTGTTGGGCTGGGTGATGAAGAAATATATTGAGATCCATTACATTTGTAATAGCGATTAAAAAATCATTTATTTCTGTATTTGAATACATTTGCATCCGATATATTTGTAATTTAGGGAGTCTGGCTAGCGCTCTGGCGCTCCGTACCACAGGTCTCGGGTTCGAGTCCCGGCTGTGCCATGGTTGTTTGTGGTGGTTCAGAATACACTTTAAACCGTAGGTCTCGGCCTAATATGATTGAAGAGCGTTGTGGAGGTAGTTTTACTCGCGTCGTAACATATCTTCAAGCTGTATGTGCCTCCTGGGTAGTGCTTAATGAGTAACATAGGTGCTGCCCTTGCTTATGGCATAAAGATTAACTGTCTCTGTATTGCTGTATTACAACAACATATTTGTAATTTGGATTTAAATTTTGATTGTTACATGTTTAGATTTAAATTATATACTTTTTATACATTGCGATACCCTATTTTTTGTAATTTGATCAGAATATGGGGTATTCTTGGAGAAATTCTAGGATTTAAAATAAAATAGAGATATAGAAAGCTCCTTTTAAACGGCTTTTGTTGAAGGAGACATCCTCCTCCCATCCCATAATTCTTTAATTAAGGATAATGCTGGTGCTAAGAAGTGTTCTTTCCAGTGCGAAACTGTCAGCAATTACGCGATTTATCTCTATGCTTCATCGGCAAGCATTTGGGACTTCTATATTTTTAGCTTGGAGAAGAAATATTTGCTACTTTCTTTCGCTTTTTTTTTTTTTTTTTCGTCATTTGAAAGTCAGGGTAGCAGTAATCTGATATACAAGGTGAGCACAAAGTTATGTTCTAATTATAAAAAATTATTACAAAATAACCGTCATAACCGTGAATAAAATTATTAAATAATCGTAAAATTATTAAAATGACCGTCATGTAATAATGCAATTTTAATATCGTTGGATAGTTTACTGTGAACATTTGTGTATGTTTGGTAATAGATCTGAACAAAATTGATGTTGAAAACGATTGCTTAACCAAATTTGTTTTTCTTATGAATTCCTCTTTTATGTCGCGACCTGATGGCCGATTGGCTAGCGCTTTGGCCTTTGGTATCACAGGCTTCAGGTTCCTATCCTGGCTATAGAATAGATGTTTGTGAATCCACGCCACGATGTTCAGAATCCACGCTGAACGGTAGGCACCGGTCTGTTTAGCCTAAAGTGTGCAAAAAAATGACCGTAGAGCGACAAACCAAACCCAAACCTCTTATGTCTGTTGAATGGTAAATAAACATATTTCCCGTATCTGGAGATTAGAGAATCCAGATGTTTCTGCATGGCTAGTGAGAGACAGACCTAAAATTCATGTTTGATGGAACCTCATACTACAATGTTATTTTATTATTATTTTTTTTTCACCAGAAAGAAATCGCCGCTGACGTTACTTAGATTTATTGGAAATCGTTCATTGCACCTCAGTAATGATAATTTCGATCACGGATTATTTATCGGTAAGGTGGATCAACACCATGACCTCCTGATATTACTCCTCTTGATACTTTTCTTTTGTGACTAGTCTTGGATAGTTTGGTTTGGTTTGTCGCTCTACGGTCATTTTGTGCACATTTTGAACTAATTAGACCGGCTAATTACTAATTAGAATACTATTCAACGTGTATTTCGAAACACTCACGAACATCCACGCCACAGCCAGGATTCGAATCTGAAGCCTGTGGTACCAAAGGCCAGGGCGCTAGTCAGTTGTCCATCAGGATGCAATCTTTGCCTTAGTTGGGTCTGCCTCACCAGTTGCTGAGATTGAAGAACTGAAAGCTAGGATAAAAGTGACATATGTATTGTTACAGACGACATGTTAGAAAACACTTAGCAAAAGCCGCATTGACATTTTACGAGATACCAAGGGTCTTATTAAATACCTTGGTCTTAATAAAAAAACTTTTTAATAGTACTTACAATGTATCCAAACAAACATATATATGTTTTTGCACAGTAAACTTTTATAATAAGAGCGGGACTTTGTATTCACCTGTATAAGACATAAAGGAATGACCAGTCGACCGTCTTGGTGGACAACTTAATTATTTTTTTTCTGAACTGCATCGCATTTTTGTATCTACTTTGAAAAAATGTCCACCAAGCAGCTGGACTGTCAGGTGTGAAACGCATTGACACTGTCACACTATCCACTACAGTTTTTGAAAGCTGTGACTGAAACTCACATAGCCAGAGATTGAAAAATGAATCCCTTTGCACTCTAATTTCGTGCTTTATTACTAGACGAGGAATTGGTCATCATGATAGTTTTGAGAATAATTAAAAATGACGGCTTATATGCATATTTGGGACTTTTGTTTGTCAAGAGTGTTTTCATTTCCATTTCAATTGTTTTAATATTTGATTTAGATATTTTATTGTAATTGTTAAATCATTCTTCCGCAAAAGAATCATTTTTTATCATGCCAGAAAAATCAACTTTTCTAGGTTGGTTTTCCTTCCGGAGTTTTTTTTCCCACTTAATTGTCTGCGCAATTGAGTATTTGTTGTTGTATAATTGACTTATACATTTGCAAAGGAAGTTATGACAATGCGAAAAAAGATAATATTTTCTATTTAAAAAATTTTTTAGATCACCAACATCATAATGGTTGTAATTTTCGTGAAATGCTAAAATTGTAAAATACATTTTTTTTTTAATTCCCCATAATAATGTAGGTTCTGAAATTTTTGTATTTTATTTTTCAAAATAATTTCACAGAAATTACATTCATGGGGCCTGATGGCCGAGTGACTAGCGCTCTGGCTCCCGTGCCACAGGTTTCGGGTTCGAGTCCATGCGGTGCCAAGGGATTTTTTAGTGGTTCGGAATTCACTTTAAACAGTAGATCCCAGTCTAACATGACTGTAGGACGTTTGGCGTCGAGCTGACGTAAAAGCATACCGTAAGAGCTACCCCGTAAAAAGTATGACATCTCATATCTCGAAATCTGCCTGTAGGCAGACGGCCTTGACCCACCATGGGGCTGTTGCGTCATTGATGATGGTGATGAAGAAGTTATATTAAATTTAGGATTAAAGATACTATTTTTTATTGATATTGTACATCAGTGGGCCTCGTTTTCTATCGTATGCCACAAACAGCACACCAATGGACTATGATGGGGGCACTGTTATTTTCTTTAACGCTTAAGAGTAATAGGCCATATGTGTTGTATGGGAGGAAACACATAAGAATCCCATTGGTAAGATGCCCATCTACGTCAAATGCTTAAGCTCACTGTCATGATCGCCGTTGAAAGTTTTTGTTTTTAAAACAGTGACATCAGTGGGCGCTGCCAGCGGATACGAACTACAACCCTCCTACACGTTACTTGTGCACTTTACCATTAGATCACATAATAACTTGCATGCAAGTTAGGCAGGTTCAATTTACGATAAGAAAATGTAAACCTGATTATAGAGCGTATTATAACTGTTTTATTTTTCATAAACCATAAAAACAATTTCCTCGCCATAATAAATAATTATTTCTCAATAATTTTGTTGTTGATCATTGGTGGACTTTGTGTTCTATATATATACGCTACGAACAGCTCACCGATGGATTATGAGTAGAGGTAATTGCCTTCCGGGAGGACTTTTAAAGACTTTAACTGCAACTCTTTAGCGAGGTATATGGGAGAAAACTCGAAAAACTCCAGGTGTTATATTGGAGGATTTGCAATACTAAATAAATAAATAAAAGTTCTTTTGTGGACATTAGTTCTCTGTGAACAAGTTTCCCTTTTTATGAGCCCCTTCCCTCTAAAAAAAAGGGAAATGAAAATGCAAACTAATAATAATAATTATTATAATAATAATAATAATAATGAATAAATAGTAATAGTAATAAATAATAATAATAATAAATAATAATAATAATAAATAATAATAATAATAAATAATAATAATAATAAATAATAATAATAATAATAATGATTTGAATTCGTGTTTACATTTTTTTCCTTAAATTCAGTTTTATATTAGCATAGGAATTTTTGTTTTGTAGAAGTATATGAAGAATTATTTAACGATGATGAATTGAATATGCTAAATGTTTGAATACGTTTAAGGATTACTGTTTAAATAAGATGTGCTAATTTATTACTATCTTATTTTGAGTTTTATAATTTTATGTAGATAAAATTCATCTAATTATTTTTATCGTATATCAAAATTATTCATAACATTTAAAATAAGCGTGTGTTTTTGATATGAAAAGCACCAATTAATATGTCCATCTCGTTTTGTTTCTTAATTGTATGATTTTCAAAGACTAAAAAAAGGTTCTCTTCGACCTTGGCCCTAATATCTATTGGAACTTTTCCCATCTCGTCAGTTCATATCTAGAAGAAAAATTACTCCCGTCAGCAGAAAAGAAATTATATTCTAAATCCTGCCAATCTCATCATTTCGGCGACCACCACCATTCGAGAAATGTGTTCTCTGGTCTGTGAAAAACGAGCTATTCCACTGTGGCGTGGCAGCGCTATCTAGTGGTGGGTTTCTCGTTCATGCAGAAAAATTTGAATCGCCACAACTTTTTATTCATTCGATTTGTAAGTTCGAAGGTTTAAATCTGAACGTTAGAACTGAAGCTATTCTGCTACGATGTGCACCTTAATTATTTTTTACCAACTAGTGACATGTTAGGTTTTATTTTGTTTACTTTTTTACCCATTTTTTTTTTGTTAGGAAAATAAAAAAGTATGAAAAAAATTATCAAAAAATGAAAAATAATAGTAATAATAAAATAAAATAAATAAAAATAAATAAATAAAATAAAATATATAAATAAATAAATAAAAATAAAAAACCAGAACTTTGGTTCTGAGATTGGACTTTTTTTTTTAGCGGAATAATCACTATTTACTTTTCAGATCATCTTAACGGACTCCCACCGTTCAGCATAAACTTATTACTATAACTATATCATTGCAATAATTTTATGGCTTCGACAACTGGTCCCTAATTGTACCGAATTTAAACTTAAATTTTAACTTTAATTTTAATTTCTTATTTTTTTTCTTACTTTTATTTATTCAATTCCTACTATTAGCTCACACTCTCCCTATATATATCTTGTTCAAATTTTCAATCGTTCATAAAATACTTTTTATTCATCCACTCAACTTCAAATACATTTTTTTAACTTGTAGTGGATGACACTTGATGCTAATGCAGTTTTTCAAATATTAATTCATAATTAAATTTAATTAAATTTTAGTTTTTTTTTTTTTTTTACATTTAAGTTGCATGTATCTATTAACAGATGGCGCCAGATAAACTTTAAAAAATGAATGAAAAATTATTTATAAAGGACTTTCTGCAATAGAGTGAAAAAAAAAAGTAGGAATTGACTTAAAAATTTTTTTTTTTATATTACTATTTTTTAATTTTTAGAGTACCATATATTTAATTTTTTGAAACTTTACCTGGTATCCAATACTAACATTTTAAGCAGCCAATAAAATCGTAAATATATATATGAATTAAGATGAGGAGGTTAAGGCTATCCCCATTGGTACTCCGTAATCGGTACGTCAATTGCCAGCCGATTGGTAATATTCTTTCTTTTATTGAAATGCATTCGTTCAGCGATGTCTTAACATTGGTCAGAAACCCTTTGAATTTGGCGGGCCCTAGCCCAATTAATGATTAATCACTATATATTTAATAATTATTAATGATTTTATTTTTATACTTTGCACTGATAAAATATATAAATAAAAAGTTAGGTGTTAAATTTTTAAAAATTTATTATGTTGGAAATACTTATTGAAAAATTTATTTGCCGGAATAAAATGGATCATAAATACTTCTAATAAAACTATTTATATTGTTTTTGTATTTTTCATTATTATAAATAATTTATACATTTTAATTTTAATTTTAATACTGTAATGTAAAATAAATAATGAAATGCATATTATATTGTTTTTTAAGCATTTAATTATTATCATTGAAGATATTGTTTGTTTTTGAAATGCTTGTCATTTATTCATTAATTTTCAATGATATTTAATAAAAAGCCAAGGGGAATGAATTTTCATTTACAAAGGTAAACAATTTAAGTGTCAATGCATTAATAATAAGTTTTGCATTTCATTTAGTATCTTTCAAATCTTTTTCGCTTCAAAGAATACTTATAAAATAATAGTATTAGAAGCTATAATATAACAGTATTACATAACTGCTATAATATAGCAATATTAGATAACACTATTAATAATATATTACTGTTATATAATAACAGTATTATATAACAGTAATTAGTACCTTTCGCGCCCTATTCGTGGCTCAGTGGCAACGCGGAGATTCAATCCATTGGCGGCATTGTTGTAGACATGGTTAAAAAAATGAGGAGGCTCGATGATGTTTATGATGTTCAGCATCTAGTTTTTCTGAATCCACTACCTGCTGGGAAGTTTTCCAGGTTTTCTCCCATACGCTACTCTAATGTGGGATAGTTCCGCTAAAATCTTCTCGAAAGGCACTGCCTCCTTCATCAGCGTCAGGCAGATAAGTCAAATTTCTACCTACGGGTGCTCCATCGCAACAGAAGCTGCCCCCCCCTTCCCCTCCTTTCATGAGATCATACAGGCTCTTAGACTTGGTCTAGATGTTTCTGTCTACCAAGTGGGATAAGGGAAAATAAATAAATAAACACTTTTTTTTTTAGTATAATTTAAAAAGGGAACACGCATTTGTCAATAAGTGTCATAAAAAATATACAGATAGGAATCCTACCTCCAGGTTAGAGAGTTATTGCCAAAGGTTTTGATCTTTTAGTCTTTAATCATTTAAAAAAACATTGGGCCTGAATAGTCGAATGTCTAGCGCTCAGTGTCAGAGGTTTCGGGTTCGAGCCACGGCGATGCCATGGATGTTTGTAGTGGCTCGGAGTCCACTTTAAGCCGTAGATCGCGGTCTCACATGACTCGAAGAGCGTCACGGTGTCAAGTCAGACTTCTACCTACGGGTGCTCCATATCATAACAGAAGATGACCTTTTCCCTCCATCCATGGGTAGATTACTCATGGAATGTCCGTCCGTATTGCAGGTCATTGAGGATTACAAGCGCACACACACACAAAAAACCCCATTAGATCAAATATCATTAATTAAAAATTTTTTATTAATAAAATTAAAGCTGTGTCGTGCTAAATGTTCTAACCTTTCATCAAAATCTGGAAAAAACTGTAACTGTATTTTTTTAAAAAACTAACATATAACGTATAAGTCGGTCCGCATTCAACCCTCGGGCTATGATCTGTACATTTCTGCTTTATACAATGGATTACTACTAACGGAGAAATCATGCCATGGTCTTACAAATTCAGAGGGAAAACCTAACATTTCCTTCCTTAACTAAAAAAAACAACAACAGCATAAAACATGAAATCATGGGCTTAATCAAGACTGTAAATCTCTCTGTGTCATATGTTGATGAAATATTCTTTTTTTCAAAAACTCTTTATTTATTCTACCAAATTCATTTCATCGCCTTACAAATCGCCCATCTCTTCAAAGTAATCCCCTCCGGACACAATGCACTTAGACCAACTTTTTTTTCCAATCCTCAATGCATGCTAAAAAGTCATCGGCAGCGATATGGCCTTCAAAGCGCGGGGCGATTCACGATGAATCTCTTCAATCGACTCAAAACGACCGCGGAGAGGTCTTTTGAGTTTAGGGAATAGCCAGAAGTCATACGGTGCTAAATCACGTGAATATGGTGGTTGTGGAACGATATGAGTTTCATTTTTGGTGAAAAAGACACGAAGAATCAATGCAGTGCGAGCTGCGCATTCAGTATTTTCGGTACCAATCAAGATTTGACGCGTTTGAGGCCCAAAACATCTTTTAAAATGGAATTTTGAAATTCCAACATCATCAGCAAGGTCTTTAATTGTAAATCGGCGGTTTGCAAGCACCAAATCTTTAATTTTTTGGACGTGAGCTTCGTCGGCTTAGATTGGTGATCGACCAGAGTGCGCTTCATCTTCAACAC
The DNA here is from genome assembly GCA_021605075.1 of Caerostris darwini. NCBI lineage: Eukaryota > Metazoa > Arthropoda > Arachnida > Araneae > Araneidae > Caerostris > Caerostris darwini. Next base: position 136,958 of record BPLQ01005811.1, on the reverse strand, counting down.
GTTCTCTGCCTTCTTTTAACTGTTTTTACAATTTCTAAACATTTCTTTCCGATGCATTCTGCAACATTCTATACGTTTCTGCAAACAAAATGTAATGCAAGTTCTTTGTTCAGTGAATTCAGACATTTCAAAAATAGCCGGAATCAGTTTCAGCGTCTCACAAAGCCAAGCGTAACGCAAACACTAATAAATATTTTGACGTCAAATTTCACAGATGTCAAGGACAGTTGCAGCAACCTAAAAAAGATAAAGAAATTGAAATTCCATAAACCCTGTGAATTTTAAATTGAAAATTGGTCTTAATTTTTGGACACAGTAGTATTTTAAAAAAAAAAAAAATTATAATATACGTATGAATCGTCCCACATTCAACCCGCGGGCTATAATCTGTGCATTTCTACTTTATACAATGGATTACTGCTAACGGAGAAATCATGTCATGGTCTTACAAATTCAGAGGGAAAACCTAACATTTCCTTCCTTAACTAAAAACAACAACAACAGCATAAAACATGAGATCATGCGTTTAATCAAAACTGTAAATCTCTCTGTGTCATATGTTGATGAAATATTTGTTTATCTTGCTTTCTACTAATTTCATTTACATAACATTTCACCCTTGAATTCCTTCCCAGACTTTGAAGTCGTCGGTTTGAAATTCAATGCCAGCTAATTACACAATGGACAGTCTTCTTTTGAGAGTATAATTTTTCGGTTTTACTTCCAACCAACTTTTTTCATTCAGCGCTTTCGTGGGAAGTCGAATTAAAAGCGAACATCACGTCCATTGTGCTGTTGCAGTCATTTGGGACCTTTTCTCGTAAATTAAGCTCCTCCAATCTTTAACGCATGCTAAAATGTCATCGGCAAGGCTGGCCTTCAAAGCGCGCTCCGATTCACGTTGAATCTCTTCAATCGACTTAAAACGGTGTCCCCGTAATGGTCTTTTGAATTAAGGGAATAGCCAGTAGTCGTACGTTGTGAATACGGGGGTTGTGGAACGATATGGGTTTTCATTTTTGGCGAAAACGTCACGAAGAATCAATGCAGTGTGAGCTGGCGCATTCAGTGTTTTCAGTACCAATCGAGATTTGATGCGTTTGATTCCCAAAATGGACTTCACTGATCCTTGTGAAATTCCAACATCACCAGCAAGGTCATTAAATGTAAATCGACGGTTTGCGAAATCCAAAATCTTTAATTTTTTGGGCGTGAGCTTCGTCGATTGAGGTTCATGGTCAACCAGAGGGCTGTTCGTCTTCAACGCGTTCTCTGCCTTCTTTGAACTGTTTATACCATTTCTAAACATTTCTTTCCGATGTAGGAATGCTCACCGAATGCCTTCTGCAACATTCTATACGTTTCCGCAAACAAAATTTAATGCAATTTCTTTGCTCGATTAATTCAGACATTTTAAAAATCGCCGGAATCAGTTTGAGCGTCTCATAAAGCCAAGCGTAACTCAAACACTAATGAATATTTTGACGTCGGGACGTATTTTGTCAACGACAGTACCAACAACCTAAAAAAGAAGGAAAAAAATTGAAATACTACATGTCCAGGGAAATTTAAATTGAAAACTGGTCTTACTTTTTGGACACAGTAGAACAACGAATTAATACGACCGGAGAAACCAAGTCATGATAATGTGGCTTACAAATTCAGAGGAAAAACCTAACTTTTCCTTCCTTAACTAAAAACAACAGCATAAAACATGAGATCATGGGTTTAATCAAAACGGTTAATCTCTCTGTGTCATATGTTGATGAAATAGTTGTAAAAAAGATAGGACCGATTTTAATTTCTACTAATTTCCTTTTGCATAACATTTCACCCTTGACTTCCTTCCCAGACTTTGAAGTCGTCGCTTTGAAATTCAATGCCAACTAATTACACAATGGACAGTCTCTTTTGAGGGTATAATTTTTCGGTTTTACTTCCAACCAATTTTTTTCATTCAGCGTTTTCGTGGGAAGTCGAATTAAAAGCGAACCTCACGTCCATTGTGCTGTTGCAGTCATTTGGGACCTTTTCTCGTAAATTTAAGCTTCCTCTAATTCGTTTTGCCCGTTATTATTTTTTTTATTCATAGATGTTAATCTACTCGTTTCCGTTGTGTGTTTTTTTTTTTTTTTTTTGGTTAATTACATCAGAATTTTTGTCCTTTCTTCGAATTTAGTATAGAGTAATGAGTGTGGTTGTATTAATTTTGACCTTTAAAGTTAGTGTGCCTGTAAAAGATGCCTATAGTCATGCAGCACCGTATATCCCGCGAGCTTAATTTCCAACACTCAAATAATAATAGATAACGTATAGCCCTGTTCTTAGATGTACACTCAAGTTTCATTTTTTATAGCCATACGATAAAACTACATACATATAGCGATAAACATTTACTAAACTTTTCCTTTTAAAGAGCGTCACAATTATATTGAAAAAAAAACATGCTAGTTTTTTTTTTTTTTTTTTTTACTCTCTACAAACGAACTCTTACGAGATCGAAACAGTGTTAAAACACATATAAGAAAAAAGAAAACAAAGATAAAAATCAACGTCCCATCAGTAAAGTTCTAGCGCTCTGATATTTTTCCACTTCGAAGTCTCCATGTAAGGCCGGGCATCCTGATATATATGGTGCCTATCCATGGTCTCGTCTTTCCCTCAAAGCGGGCAATTTGGGCTATCAAAAATGCCACTGCGGTGCAGATGGCTTCGCCAAACAATCCCACCGCAAGTCTAAAATTCTGCAACAGAATTTTCAAGAAATGTGCCCGAAATACCCCGAAATACGTCACTACGACTATCGTGGTTCTTTCTATCGGTGGTTCTATTTTTCTTATTAGCCGCAGCTTTCTAGTGGTTCGAGAAGTATTGATCAATCCATTCAAGCATTTATGGAATCTTCATTTATTTACAAGCAATATTTACGAAGATATACAGGGTTGATGGTAACAGTTCAAAGGCAAAAGCTCAACTGGAAGAAAAATGTTCTTTTTAGAATAAAACAACTCGTTTCCACAGCAACAGCTGGTCTCCACGGCAACAGCCAGTTTCCACAGCAACCAACAGCCCGTCTCCACGGCAACAGCGCAATTCTGAATCGGTTCCAAACGATTTTTATAAAACTACCACGTGACGCTGCGTGGCGAGAACTAAAGCATAAGAATTCCAACACCCTGTTCCAAAATGTTCCTCCAACTCCTCGAGGAGATATGAACAGTGAACAACGCCTTTCATCTAAGCCTCGTTTGGTTTTTGATATAGAGTTTCATGGAAGGAAATGAGTTGCAAGTATTTGGCTGTTGGACTATCCGTGTGCACTTCTTAGCTAGCAAATCTTCTTGATCCTTACCTAAAATGTCACAAGGATCCAGGGATCTACTGGAGGACGATGTGTCGACCCTCTACCGTCAATCTTTCAAGAAGAGCTCGTCATTGTAAGGTATTCTATGAGGAGGGTGCTTCATGTGACGCGATAGTTTGTATGGCAATCCTGGAGTCCAACAGTAAAACAAAACAACAGATACACTCAAGAGCCAAAACATTATGACCACCCCTACATTTTGCAATGAACTCGCCTGGATGACGTGGAAGGCACGTGATCAGGTGGAAATGGTATTAATCCATGCCAAGGCGGGTTGAAGCTGTTTTGCGCGCCAAAGGTGGGCCAACTCGTTATTGACAGGTGGTCATAATGTTTTGGCTCTTGAATGTGTGTGTATATATATATACACACACACAGTCACTGTTATGGGATCTGAATGGTCGAGTGTCTAGCGCTCTGGCGCGAGTAGCGAGTGTCTACTCGGTTCCGGGTTCAAGTCCCGGCGGTGCCATGGATGTGTGTAGTGGTTCGGAATTCACTTGAAACCGTAGGTCCCGGTCCGAATAGGATCGTAGAGCGTTGCGGGGGCAGTGTTACTCCGCGTCCGTATCTTCAAGTTACACGCGCCCCCTGGGTAATGCAAAGTGAGTAAGGTCTGTGCAGCTCTTGCCTTAAGGCATCCAAGACCAAGCTGTCGGTGTGTGTGTTGTGTATATATATATATATATTGTTTATATATTGTTTTGTATAAATATATACTATAATTTTAAGAAAATGGAAATCTGAAAACCGACATACACTTGATGAAAACAAAGATTTTATATTTTTTTGACGGTTTGTGTTGTTAGTATTTGCTAGAAAGATAATCAGCATTACAGTAACTTAGCCTTCAGTAAAGCATTTTTGATTCTTACATGCAATTTCATTCCAGACCTTACACATAGCACACACCGATATGCGTTGTCTTTTGTTTAATTTTGTTGAGCACCTTTCCATCATGCCCAATTGTAATACTTCTTTATTTTATGTGGCAAAAAGCAGTTTTAAGCAGCTGTTTTATGGAATTGATTTTTAAGAGACTTTAATAAAGGAGAGAAAAAAATTCGCAATGGCTCATAAGTTGCATCACGAAATTTTAAGGTTTTTAATGTATAATACATGGATGCTTGGTTGGCAATTACGGTAATTTTTTAAATATCAGATGATTTTAAGTGGACGATTATACGAAGTATTCCATTTATAATTTTTTTTTGTTATAGAAAAAACTTTTAAAATACATTATATGATTATGAGCATCTGAATTAATGCATGTGGGGACTGATGTCCGAGTGACTAGTGTTTTGGCACTCGGGTTCGAGTCCCATCGGTGTTACGGATGTTTGTAGTGGTTCGGAATCCACTTTAAACCATAGGTCCTGGTCTAATATGACTGTAGAGTATTGGGCGTGGGGCTGATAACCCTACCCTGTAAAAAGAAAAAATTTCGCGTCTCGAAATTTGCCAGTAGGCAGACGGCTTTGTTTGTTTTGCTTTGCGCCATGATGATGATGAAATTATTATTGGATAATATATTTTAATGTTAAAGTTTCTTTGGCACAACATAATCTGTGGACAAGACTTACCAGCCATAAATATTAACAAACCAAAATATAGGAACCTGCTTGATTAACGAAAATTTCGCATCTGAACAATTCTTAAATGAATTTAATGCTATGTATCGAGCTAAATACTTTCTTTTTTATTATCTTTCATTGTATCAATATATAGGAAATATAAATAAAATACCAGATGACCTTAAGTGGTTTTTTAAAACCCTTTATACATCACAGTGAATCTTAGTTTTAAAAGCACATGTGAGGAGGCGGCCAAAAAATGTCCAACTCCTGAGTAGGATTTTTTATACCGACCCCTTACTCTTTTCCATAGTTGTATATATTACTATCTTTACTAATTGATTTGGAAGAATTTGTGAAATAAATTCAATGACTTTTATTGAATTCCTAACTCTCTCGCGCTCGGTGCCTCGGGTTTCGGATTCGAGTCTCGGTGATGCCATGGATATTTGCAGTGGCACGGAATCCACTTTAAACTCCCTGTTTAATATGAAGGTATAACATTGGGCGTAAGGCTGACAACCCAACTCCTTAAAAAATGAAACATATCCTGTCTCGGAATCTGCCAGTAGGCAGATGGCCTTGGCCCACCATGGGATGTAGTGCCGGGGAGTTAGTTAGTTTTTATTGAATTCATCTATAAAAACAGTTTTTTCTTAATGAATATTTTTTAGAACTTTGAAGGTATAGTATTTGGTGAATATGTTAGAATATATAATATATTTTAATATCGTTGAATATTTTAATTTAAAATTATATATTAAATATTGTATATTTTATATTATAATATATAAAGAATGTTTGAGCATTCTTGATATCTTAAAAGACATTCTTGTACTCTATATTTACTTACAAAAAATACGTACATCCTATACAGATAACAGTACCAAATCCGGTGTATCCAAATATTACAGAATATCTTAAAACAAGCAAAAGAAAACTTTACGTTTTAAGCTTATGGATCCTTTATTTCTGTAATACCATAAATCTTAATAAAATAGAGTCTATACGATCTTTCGTTGTTGATCCAGTATAGATATTTATAAGCCTCACTGCTGGACCTGGTATGCTTCTAAAGCAGTAACTGGTTTTCTACTGGTTGTATTATTAAAGAATACAATTGAATTGATTTCTTAACATTTAATTTTAACATTAATTCCTAGAAATTTAGAAACAAAATTTTAAACTGATTCTTAATTCCCATTCCTTCAAAAAATACTCTACTCCTGACTCTGTTCCCGACTTTTACCTGTACTTAAAAGGTCTTGGATTTCTCCCTTTAAATAATACTTCTATTACCGTGGTGTGATGCGTTATGAATTTCTTCCGCCGGGCCAAGCTGTCAATAAGGAATATTATTTGAGTGTTATGCGTCGTTTGTGTGAAGCTATTCGCAAAAAGAGACCACATTTATGGAAACACAACTCTTGGTTTTTGCATCACAATAATGCGTCAGCTCACACTGCATTGATTCTTCGTGACCTTTTCGCCAAAAATGAAACTCATATCGTTCCGCAACCACCGTATTCACTTGATTTAGCACCGTGTGACTTCTAGCTATTCCCTAAACTCAAAAGACCACTCCGGGGACACCGTTTTGAGTCGATTAAATCGTCGCGCGCTTTGAAGGCCATCCCTGTCGATGACTTTTTAGCATGCATTGAGGATTGGAAAAAAACGTTGGCATAAGTGCCTTGTGTCCGGAGGGGATTACTTTGAAGGCGGTGAAATAAATTTGGAAGAATAAATAAAGAGTTTTTGAGAAAAATTAAAATCGGTCTTAATTTTTGAGAGTAGTATGTCCGTACTAAATGATATATTATTTTTAATGATTACGAATATATTATTATAAAATGATTGATATTATAACATAACAAATTTTACTTAATCTCATGTTTTCTAGTGTGTATAAAATTATATAATTCAATGGTTTAAAAGCATTCAGCGTATTTATTGTTTGTAAGTTTGTAGCATTGAAAATACTATTAAACTCGAAAATACTTAAATACTTGAAAAGTATTAAGATTTTGAGGAATGAAATTTGCCATGCTGAGCTGATATGTGAATTTATTCCGGTCAAGAATATGGAGTGAGTGATATGTGAACTTATTCCTGTCAGGGATATGGAATTTGTTGATATGTAAACTTATTCCAGTCATGTAGTGGTTCGGAATCCACTTTAAACTGTAGGTCCCGGTCTGTTTAGCCTAAAGTGTGCATAAAATGACCGTAGAGTGGCAAACCAAACCAGTCAGGGATACGGAATGAGCTGATATGTAAACTTATTCCAGGCAGAGATATGGAATGAGTGATATGTAAAGTTATTCCGGTCAGGGATATGTAATGAGTGATTTGTAAAGTTATTCCAGTCAGAGATATGGAAGGAACTGATATGTAAAGTTATTCCGCTCAGGGATATGCAATGAGCTGATATGTAAATTTATTCCAATCAGGGTTATGGAATGAGTTGATATGTAAACTTATTTTAGTCAAGGATATGGAATGAGTTGATATGTAAACTTATACGAGTCAGGGATAAGAAATGAACTGATATGTGAATTTATTCTGATCAGGGATATGGAATGTAGGAATATCAATAGCCAACGGCCGTACCATGCTGAATATACCGGTTCTCGTTAGATCACCGAAGTGAAGCATCATTGGGCGCGGTCAGTACTTGGGTGGGTGACCACCTGGGAACACTGCGTGCCGTTGGCAAATTTGGGACCTGAATGGCCGAGTGTCTAGCGCTCTGGCGCTCGGTGCCACAGGTTTCGGGTTCGAATCCCGGCGGTGCCATGGATGTTTGTAGTGGTTCGGAATCCACTTTAAGCCGTAGGTCCCGGTCTTCTATGACTGTAAGAGCGTCACGGAGCCAAAGTCAGGCTTCTACCTACGGGGTGCTCCATCACAACAGAAGCTGCTTCCTTCCCCTTCAATCATGAGTCCATATGGGCTCGTGGGCTTGGCCAGCCAACTGGGATAAGAAACAACAACAACAACAGGAATATCAATTATTAAGCAACGTGAAATCAGAACTGAAAATAATTAAGTTGTGGTCAGAAGTTAGAGCAAAAATGGAAGGGGCATTACAGTAAAAAGAAAAGTTTCTAAAGATAGCATTATCTATAATAGAGGGTGGGGCAGAAGCAAATTTGCTGGATATGGGTGGAGTAGCTCTACGAAGATTATGTTGATGAGTGAAATTATGAAGTTGGATGCCAAAAGGGTTAGCTCTTGTGCAATTCCAACTTCTATACTGACTATTGAGATCTCCACCAGGAAGTAAGTACTACTGTGCCCAAAAAGTGAGATCAATTATTATTATTTTTTTTAAGAACTCTTTATTTATTCTTCCAAATTTATTTCATCGCCTTCAAAGTAATCCCCTCCGGACACATTGCACCTATGCCACCTTTTTTCCCATCCTCAATGCATGCTGAAAAGTCATCGGCAGGGGATGGCCTTCAAAGAGCTTGGTGATTCACGTTGAATCTCTTCAATCGACTCAAAACGGTGTCCCCGGAATAGTCTTTTGAGTTTAGGGAATAGCCAGAAGTCGCACGGTGTGAATACTGGGTTGTGGAACGATATGGGTTTCATTTTTGGCGAAAGAGTTCACTGTGCAGTGCGAGCTGGCGCATTCAGTGTTTTCGGTACCATCGAGATTTGACGCGCTTGAGGTCCAAAATGGAATTGACCAATCCTTTTGAAATTCCAACATCATCAGCAAGGTCTCTAATTGTAAATCAACGATTTGCAAGCACCAAATCTTTAATTTTTTTAACGTGAGCTTCATCATTTGAGGTGGATGGTCGACCAGAGGGCTGTTCGTCTTCAACGCGTTCTTTGCCTCCTTTGAACTGTTTATACCACTTCTAAGCATTTCTTTCCGCTATAGGAATGCTCACCGAATGCCTTCTGCAACATTCTATACGTTTCCGCAAATAAAATTGAATGCAAGTTCTTTGCTCCATTGATTCAGACATTTGAAAAATCGCCGGAATCCGTTTTAGCGTCTCGCAAACCCAAGCGTAACTCAAATAGTAATGAATATTTTGACGTGAATTTTCACACAGATGTCAAACAGTGCTAGTAACCTAAAAAAAAAAAAAAAAATGAAACTCCATAAGCCCCGGGAATTTTAAATTGAAAATTGGTCTTACTTTTTGGACACAGTAGCATAACACGTCCATTATTTCTTGACCTCATTGGTAAGAACGCATTACTAAACATTTATCATGGCTATTACACAACACTGTACAGTTAAATTCACCATTTTGGGACTCCAGCCAACATTACAATACCATCAGAAGGGAGCGAACAGTGAACTTCACCTTACAGTTGTAGAAAAATGACATAAAAAGCCTTCACAAGACAGGTCCATCGGTTCCATTTCGAGGCTTCACCACCTAGCAACACCTTTACTAACCAGCGAACGATCTCACAGATCATGGTAAAAGTTAAAGAACTTGAGAGAGAAAGGTTCACAGCTCTCTAAGCGAGATAAAAACTAATGATGAGGAGTAAGCTCGACATCAGGGCAGTTGCCGTAAGTTTCAGTCACTGAAAATGATAGACGAATATGCCCCAAAACAACATAATTCGCTGCAGTCGGGTTAATATAAGAAGAGAGATTTTTTTTCTTACATAGAAGTTTTCATATTAGAAAAACATTCATTCATTCATTCAAGATGATTCATAAAAACATTCATTCAAGATGATTCATAAAAACATTCATTCATTCAAAATGATTCATTAAAAATTCATTCATTCATTCAAGATGATTCATAAAAACATTCATTCATTCAAGATGATTCATAAAAACATTCATTCATTCAAGATGATTCATAAAAACATTCATTCATTCATTCAAGATGATTCATAAAAACATTCATTCATTCAAGATGATTTAAAAAACATTCATTCATTCATTCAAGATGATTCATAAAAACATTCATTCATTCAAGATGATTTATAAAAACATTCATTCATTCATTTTATAAAAACAAGATGATGATTCATAAAAACATTCATTCATTCAAGATGATTCATAAAAACATTCATTCATTCAAGATGATTTATAAAAACATTCATTCATTCATTCAAGATGATTCATAAAAACATTCATTCATTCAAGATGATTCATAAAAACATTCATTCATTCAAGATCATTCAAGATGATTCATAAAAATTCATTCATTCATTCATTCAGATGATTCATAAAAACATTCATTCATTCAAGATGATTTATAAAAACATTCATTCATTCAAGATTCATTCAAAAGATGATTTATAAAAACATTCATTCATTCATTCATAAAAACATTCATTCATTCAAGATTTATAAAAAACATTCATTCATTCAAGATGATTCATAAAAACATTCATTCATTCATTTCATTCATTCAAGATGATTCATAAAAATTCATTCATTCATTCAAGATGATTCATTCATTCAAGATGAAAAAAACATTCATTCATTCATTCAATTCAAGATGATTTATAAAAACATTCATTCATTCAAGATGATTCATAAAAATGATTCATTTCATTCATTCAAGATGATTTATAAAAACATTCATTCATTCATTCAAGATGATTCATAAAAACATTCATTCATTCAAGATGATTCATAAAAACATTCATTCATTCAAGATGATTTATAAAAACATTCATTCATTCATTCATTTCAAGATGATTCATAAAAACATTCATTCATTCAAGATGATTCATAAAAACATTCATTCATTCATTCAAGATGATTCGTAAAAACATTCATTCATTCAAGATGATTCATAAAAACATTCATTCATTCAAGATGATTTATAAAAACATTCATTCATTCATAAAAATTCATTAGATTCCTTTATGACGTTCCCTCTTAGGAAGCAGATTTCCATGGTGCATTCAAAGTAACGCTGAATCTGCTATACACCACAGAACTACATCTAAAATATTTAACTTATGTAAGTTTACAATAGAATTAATTCTGTACTTCCAATTTGCAGTCAGTACCATGCGCGTTCCCTGTAAAAAGAAAGCATAGAATGAATTTCATTTGATCATCTATAACAGGCCTATTATTTCATGACCTCATTGGTAAGAACGCATTACTAAACATTTAACACGGCTACTGCACAACAGTGTACAGTTAACAGTACAGTTCGGACTCCTACTAACATTATAACACTATCAGAAGAGATCTAACAGCGAACTTCACCTCAAAGTTGTAGAAAAATAACGCAAAATTCCTTCAAAAGACAGGTCTACGTAAATATAACGGCAGATGTTTAGTTGGAGTACCAGGGTACCGTGATAGGGTGATACCCCGTACCTCCACATCAATAATTACTATTAAAAGATACATAATTTTTTTAAAAACCTAAAGTTAAATTTAAAAGAAGAAATTAAAAGAGCCCATGCTCTGTGAAAAACAGGTCTATCTGCTCCATTTCAAGGCTCCACCACCTAGCAACACCTTTACTGACCAGCGAATGATCTCGCAGACCAAGGCAAAAGTTAAAGAACTTGAGAGAGAAAGGTTCACAGCACACTGCCGAAATAAAACCCATTGATGAGGAGCAAGCTCGACATCAGGGCAGTTGCTGTAAGTTTCAGTAACTGAAAATGAATTTTTTTTTCTTATGGTAGTGAAATGTTTCCTTTTATTCATATTAGAAAAACATTCATGAAATTCATCAACATTCATTCATTCGTGAACGTTCATTAGATTTCTTTATTCCTATTCCTCTCAGGGAGCAGATTTTCATAGTGCATTCTGAGTAACGCTGAATCTGCCATACACCACAGAACTGCTTCTAAATTATTTAACTTCTGTAAGATGACAAAACAATTAATTCTGTAATCCAATTTACAGTCAGTATCAACCCTGCTCCCAGGCCTCATTCGTAACAACGCATTACTAAACTTTTAAAACGCCTGTTGCACAGCACTTTACAGTTAAATTCACCATTTTCGGACTCCAACTAACATCATAACACCATCCGAAGGGAACTCACAGTGAACTTCACCTCATAGTTGTAGAAAAATAACGCAAAAAGCCTCCGAAAGGACAAGTCCATCGGTTCCATTTCGAGGCTCCACCACCTAGCAACACCTTCACTAACCAGCGACCGATCTCACAGATCAAGGCAAAAGTTAAAGAACTTGAGAGAGAGAAAGGTTCACAGCACGCTCGGCGAGATAAAAACCAAGGTCTTATTAAATCCAAAACCATCATCCCCACTAAAACTCTGCATGTGGAAAGGGCGAAAAAAAAGGTCCATTTTTTTTTTTTTTTTTTTGTAGAGGGGGGAAATAACCACCGGAATACTACCACTACTACTACACATACGCACACAGTGGTGGTCGTTAACCGGTCGCAGCAGACACCCCCTGTTCCCCGTCCCTCCCTTGAGTACGTTGGCCACCTTAGAGGAACCATTGAACCTTCATCCCAAAGAGGCTTTTGGCCTTGGTTTTATGCATGGAATCAAAGACCCGAATCGAACCCCTTCTACGCAGAGTGAGAAAATGTTCCTCTAAAATTGTGCACCAGTAACAACTCAAGGCCGACCGTTTCTCGTAGCCTTGGGAATGACACGGGGGGAATGACCAAAGATGGAAGAGAGGGAAGACCCTAGGAAGAGAGAGTGACGTCAAAAAAGAGGAACAACCACCATCCGGGCTGAAATTTTGCAAAAAAAGGTGCCTGCCTGCATTTTCGACCGTAGCGGGCCTTTTTTTGCTAAGTGAGTGAGTGATGGCAAGGACAAAGAAGAACTAAATGAAATAAAAATGAACAAATATGGGAATTCATAAAGAAAAAAATGAAGTAAAATAAAATAAGTCAAAGCAGGTGGTTCACGTCAGGGAGGAGTTGTAAGAAAATGCAATGTCTCGCGTGCAAGTACTCAAGTTATAGTATATACCTTTATACAAACAATTAACATTCATACAAACACAGCATTGACGTGAAGTTAATTTGATACTGTTTCTAAATCACTAAAAAATGATGGCAATAAAATTACTATTAAAATTAAAATATAAAATTATTATATTAATTTAATCAATAATTAATTATTATATTAAATGTCAACGGTAGGGATGGCTTTCGAAGCGCACGGCGATTCACGTTGAATCTCTTCAATCGACTCAAAACGGTGTCCCCAGAGTGATGTAGCCTGAAGTCACAAGGTGTGAATACGGTGGTTTGGTGAAAAAGTCACTGAGCTGGCGTATTCAGTGTTTTCGGTATCAATTGAGATTTGACGCGTTTGAGGCCCAAAATGGAATTGTCAGATGCTTTTGAAATTCCAACGTCATCAGCAAGGTCTCTAATTGCAAATTGACGGTTTGCAAGCACCAAATCTTTAATTTTTTTGGACGTGAGCTTCGTCGGTTGAGGTGGATGGTCGACCAGAGGGCTCTTCGTCTTCAACGCGTTCTCTGACTTCTTTGAACTGTTTATATGCCTTGTAAACATGTCTTTCCGATATAGGAATGCTCAACGAATGCCTTCTGCAATATTCTATACGTTTCTGGAAACAAAATTTAATGCAAGTTTTCTGTGCTCAATTAATTCAGATATTTCAAAAATCGCCGGAATCAGTTTGAGCGTCTCACAAAGTCAAGCGTAACTCAAACACTAATGAATATTTTGACGTCAAATTTCACACAGATGTCAAGGACAGTGCCAGCTACCTAAAAAAGAAAAAAAAAACATCATACTTAAAACTTATTTTGTAGAGTGATGTATTTTATATTTGCCAAGATGGCCAAGTGACTAGAGCTCTGTCGCTTGGTGCCACAGGTTTCGATTTCGAGTCCCGGCTGTGCCATGGATGATTATAAGGTCCACTTTTAAACCGTAGATTCCGGTTTAATATGATTATGGAGTGTAGGTTTGACAACCATACCCCTTAAAAAGAAAATATCTTGTATCTCGAAATCTACCAATAGGCAGATGGCCCGTCACCCCTCCTATGGGGCTGTTACGACATTGAAGAAGAAGATTGCCATAATATTGTGGAGATTTTGTCCATTACCATATAGGCGAGACTAATGTGCAATGATCGTTTGATGCATTGCAATGTTTCGCAACGCTTTGCAGTACCGCTATTGATTCCAATTTTTTGACTCATAGAACACAACAGACAAATGTATCCTGAAAGAAAATGTTTATGTTAGTAAAAGCGATTAAAGATTCCATATAGAAAAGAGGATTCTTTTTTCTATAAAACTATCTTTTGTCTTATGCCCTATTTTCCCTTTTCCTGATATAACGATACTCGTTAGGATAGCAGTTGTTGAGAAGTAAAACGATTTCAACCATTTTATGGATTCACTATTCTCGGTTGTTTATCATTCATTCATTCATTTTTTTTTTTTTTCTCTGAAACTTCGCTTCTGCATTGTTTCGGAAAGAAGTCAGTAGACTCTTGATGAGAATATTGTCGCCAAAAGAATTCCGAGTATTGTTATTCATAGATGTGTTGAAAGCGAAGGAAATGAGTTGTATAATTTACGTCAGTTGAGAAACATGCAGAGATGTATTATATAATTTATAAATAATTTAGATTTTAAACTAATTTTTTTTTTAAAGTCAATCGAAAGATTAAAAGATTTCAAAGAAAGAAATAAAAAATTTTTTTTAAGAAATTAAAAAAAGAAAGAATATATGAGTCTTAATATAAAAAGAAAATACGTTCAGAAGTATAAACAATCTCCCTGGCATTACAGCCCATGGTGGGCCAGGCCGTCCGCCTATTAGAAGATTTTCGAGACAGGAGATGGTTACTCTTTACAGGGTAGGGCTCTACAGTCATATTAGACCTTGGGAACATGATGGCCCAGTGGCTAACGCTCTGGCGCTCGGTACCACAGGTTTCGGGTTCGAGTCAGTTCCAATAATGCCCCCCTCTCCTCTCCATTTTTATTTTAGTGAAGAGGAGGAGATAGGATAAATATGTTTAGGGAGCCACAAGTTTATATAATGTTCTTAATTTAAAAATTCTTTTACGTCAGTGGTTCACAACTGTGAGACACGAACTTAAAGATTTTTTTTTTTTTTTTACGTCAAGGACTGGGTCGTATTTACCATGTCCCTGTGAGCTCCCCAATTCAAACTAGCCTTGAAGAAGGCATGTCGTATGGCTGCACCAACGAACGCTGTTACTCATTTAGCACTGCCCAGGGGGCACGTGTAGCTTGAAGATGTGCTACGGACACGAGTAACACTACACCCTACGGTTTAAAGTGGATTCCGAACCACTATAGACATCCATGGCACCGAAGGGATTCGAACCCGAAACTTGTGGTACTGAGTGCCAGAGTGCTAGCCACTCGACCCCACGAGAACTTAAAGCGGATGTTACATCAGATAAAACATAACAAAACCTATTAAAATATACGAAAATATTTTGTAAAAAAAAGGTTTTTAGTTTTTGATTAAAAAATAACTTTTTCTTCCGGTTGACTTAGATTTTCGATTTCGTTTTACAACAACCTACTTAATCACTTTTCACTTTTTTTTTCTTTGTTTCTTCTGTTTGGATGACTTAGTTTCAGAAACCAAACCTTTTAAAGTAATTTAAATATTGACTTTTACGACATGTTTCGAAAACAAATTTGCTTAAACGGGGTCACCCTTAAAGAGAACGCTTAGTGTTTTATTATATTTACCGGAAGAGATAAAAAGTATACTTGTTAAGAGTCATCACTTTTTTTAATGGTTAAAAACGATTAAACCGCTCTTTAATTATGTACAGGGCGATTATAATTAAAGTTCCGATTTCAAAATGTTGTAAAACAAGTAATATATATATATAAAAAAAATTTTTTTCAGTCAATTCCTACTTTTTTTCCACTATATTGCAGAAAGTCCTCTATAAATATAGTTCAAATTTTCCTCTTACATCTGGCGCCATCTATTGGTAGATACTTACATCTGAAAAAACTAAAATTAATCAATTAAATGAAATTCATGTATTAATATTGGCAAAAAACTGTATTAACATCAAGTGTCATCCTCTGCAAGTTCAAAAAAAAAAAAAAAAAAATGTATTTGAACTCGAGTGGAGGAATAAAAAGTATTTTATGAACGATTGAAAATTTGAACAAGATATATATAGGGAGAGTGTGAGCTAATAGAAGGAATTGAAAAAGAACCACTCGTCACATTGAGTTCAAATTTGAATTGAAGATACTTGAAGAAGGGGGAAACGATACAGCATCAAAAGAAAAGTTTCAAAGTGTATTAATAGACGGCGCTGTAAGCGGTATAAAGAAAGTAAATTCGGCTGCCAGGGATATTTTGAATCGAAATGGCAACGTATTTGATATGAGCTGCATATTAAACCAACTGTAGAGTTCAATGTGCTTGATTGTTTCGGTTTTTTGACGGAAAAATGACTTCCTAGTCATTCAACGATTGTGACACTATTAGTGGAAAGCTCATCCACCACGGCAATTTCATACCAAATTGGATGGGAAAAATCAGTAGGACTTTTTTTAGAATTTTTTTAATACCATACCGTTTTCCCCTTCTTCAAGTGTCTTCAGTTCAAATTTGAACTCACTGTGACGAGTGGTTTTTTTTACAGCATTTTGAAAGTGAGACTTAAATTATAATAATCCTGTACTTCAAATATAAAAACACTCCCATTTTTTCATTTCCTTCTATTAGTTCACACTCTCCCTATATATATCTTGTTCAAATTTTCAATCGTTCATAAACTACTTTTTATTCATCCACTCAACACCAAATACATTTTTTTTGAACTTGTAGTGGATGACACTGGATGTTAATACGGTTTTTTCAAATAGTAATTCAGTAATTAAATCTAATTAATAAATTTTAGTTTTTTTTAGATTTAAGTTGCATGTATCTACCAATAGATGGCGCCAGATAAAATTTAAAAAAATGAATGAAAATTATTTACCAAGGACTTTCTGCAATATAGGAAAAAAAAGGTAGGAATTGACTTAAAAAAATTCTTTTTTATATTACTTGTTTAATTATAATCACCCTGTATAAAAGAAATCTGAACTTCATATCACTAATAAAATAAAAACATGATTAAACATAAAGATTATAATAACATTTTGCTTATTTGTAGAAAAAGCTTAGAAGATTCGATGTCGTCCCCCCCCCTCAACTTCTTTTAAGGGAAAGATCAATAGTAAAGAGTTTAAGAATCACTTCTTTACTTAATCCTACGACTGCATTATTTAATCCTATGATAAGGTCGTTTCAAAAAGTGTCTAGTTCTAAGTCTAGTTACGTTAATGACAATTTTTTAAGCAATATATTTTTTTTATTTAAAGTTATCTTGTTAAATGAAAAGAAATTTATATGAGTTATAAATTTTTCTCATGTAGTTATTAAGTTGATGAAACAAATTTGTATAAATTTACATATATATGGGTAGCATGATTTTTTTCATCTATTAAAATTTATACTATCAGATTTATTTTTGTCTCATATAAATATTATTTCTGTAGTTTCCTCAAAGTCTCAAAAAAGTTAAAAAATTTTTTTTGAACGTGAGGGTGTAAAAAAAAAAAAAAAAAAAAAAAAAAAAAAAAAAAAAAATCGAAATTAAGATAAATTAAGGTAAATTATTCTTCAAGCCATATCATGACATGCGTTTCAAAGATGATTTTTTTAATAATAATTAATTAATTAACTGCTTAGTAATTAACTTAGTCTTAAGATATTTAAATATTTATTATTATTATTTATTGGAAAATTTATCCAAACACTTTAGTTATTTATTTTTCAATATGCGTATTCCTTTTCTTCTTCATTGGCGCAACAGCCCCATGGTGGGCCAAGGCCGTCTGCCTACTGTCAGATTTTGTGACAGGAGATGTTTTCTTTTTATGAGGTAGAGTTATCAGCTCAACGCTCCGAAGTCGCATTAAACCGGGACCTACTGTTAAAAATGAATTTCAAACCACTACAGATATCCATGGCACTTCCGGGATTCGAACCCGAAACCTGGGGTACCCAGCGCTAGTCACTCGGTCATCACGCCCAGATACGTATATCAATTAAATAAAAGTTATAAAACCTTTTTTATTTTTAGTACCAAATATTATTTTGTATATGTATGTATATATATATATATATATATATATATTTATTACAAAATGTTTACGTCTGAAACTTCTATTAACTTGAAAAACTGCTGATCTTATATCAAATTTATAAATGCAACAAATATTTATTCTCGTGCTCAGATTACTTTCGCTAAAATGTTCGTTGCCAATTCACCAATATGCAATATATGCTCGGATATCTGATTCACGTACGTTAGTGCTTTAGATATCACTTTTTATTACCCATAAAATATATGGGTATTGTTTTGAACAGCGGGGGGTTTCGTGTCCTTGACCACTTTTAATTTTGGTCATTTTCATTGAAATCTGTAATTTTATTTTTATTTCTTTCTCGATTTTTTTTGTATATATAATATTTCAGTATATTTTTCTTCTTTCAAAAATCGAATCAGCTACTAATCAGTTTTGCACAAAAAGGAATTTAATCAGATATTACATTAAAAATGACAATAGTTGTAATAATATACGTGTGTGTGTGCCAAGCATATATTTAAATTAAATTTTAAAATTTAAATTAATATTTTTTACTAAATTATTTATTAAATAATTTGGCAAAAAAATCAATTGCGAAGAAACAAGTAATATAAAATTTTTTTTTTAAAGTCAATTCCTTCGTTTTTTTCCACTATATCGCAGAAAGTCCTTTATAAATAATTTTCCTTCATTTTTTAAAGTTTATCTGGCGCCATCTATTGGCAGACATATGCAACTTAAATTTTTAAAAAAAACCTCAAATTAATTAATTAAATTTAATTACTGAATTAATATTTGAAAAAACTGTATTATAACATCCAGTGTCATCCACTACAAGTTCAAAAAAATGTATTTGAACTTAAGTGGATGAATAAAGAGTATTTTATGAACGATTGAAAATTTGAACAAGATATACACTGAAGTGACAAAAGTCATGGGATACCTCTTAATATCGTGTCGGCCCTCCTTTCGCCTGGCGAAGTGCAGCAACTCGACGTGGCATGGACTCAACAAGTCGTTGGAAGTCTTCTGCAGGAATATTGAGCCATGCTGTCTCGATAGACGTCCATAATTGTGAAAGCGTTGATGGTGCAGGATTTTGGGCACGAACAGACCTCTCGATGATGTCCCATAAATGCTCGATGGGATTCATGTCGGGCGATCTAGGTGGCCAGATCATTCGTTGGAATTGTCCATAATGTTCTTCAAACCAATCGCGAACAGTTGTGGCCCGGTGACATGGCGCATTGTCATCCATAAAAATCCCATCGTTGTTTGGGTACATGAAGTCCATGAATGGCTGCAAGTGATCTCCAAGTAGCTGAACATAAGCATTTCCAGTCAATGTTCGGTCCAGTCGCACCAGAGGACCAAGTCCATGCCATGAAAAAACAGCCCACACCATTACGGAGCCACCACCAGCTTGAACAGTGCCTTGCTGACGGTTTGGGTCCATGGCTTCGTGGGGTCTGCGCCACACTCGAACCCTACCATCAGCTCTTACCAACTGAAATCGTGACTCATCGGACCAGGCCACGGTTTTCCATTCATCTAGGGACCAACCGATATGCTCACGTGCCCACGAGAGTCGCTGCAAGCGATGTCGTTCTGTCAGTAAAGGCACTCGAGTCGGTCTTCTGCTGGAATAGCCAAAGAAAGCCAAATTTCTCCCGCACAGTTCTAACAGACAAGTCCCTTGTACGTCCCACATTGATTTCTGCGGTTATTTGACGCAGTGTTGCTTGTCTGTTAGAATTTACGACTCTTTGCAGACGTCGCCGGTCTCGGTCGTTAAGTGCAGGCGGTCGACCACTGCGCTGTCCATGGTGGGATGTTATGCCTGAAATTTCATACTCTCGGCCCACTCTTGACACAGTGGATCTGGGAATGTTCAATTCCTAACGATTTCAATGGCATGACCCATGCGTCTAGCTCAACTAACATTCCGCGTTCAAAGTCTGTTAGTTCCGTCGTGCAGTCATCATCACGTCAAAACCTCTTCACATGAATAACTTGAACAGAAATGAAATCTCTGCGAAAGCACTGCGCATTTATACCTGTTCTACGCGATGCTACTGCCATCTGAAATTTTGCATATTGCTATCCCATGCCTTTTGTCACTTCAGTGTATATAGGGAGAGTGTGAGCTAATAGAAGGAATTGAAAAAATTAATGTAAAATTGTTCAAAAAGATCGTCTGGTGAAAGCAAAAACAATTTTAATTCAAGTGAAAAAGAGATTTTTAAAGAAAAGAAAATCGTTTGCAGTTCTATAGTTCATTTATTTTTATAAAATTGCTTTATGCATTTTGTTCTTAATTAAATTATAAATTTAGTATCGTAAACTAACTATCTTCATTCAAAATTCGTTGATTTTCAAGGCATTTACAGATTTCTTTTAAAAATTATTCTTTCTTGAAAGGTATGTTTTTTTAAAAAATAATTTATAAAATATATAAGTATATTTTTTAATTTTTATTAACAAAATAATTAATTAATTATTAAAGGATTTAGTAAAAAAATTAATTCAGAAGAAAAATTATAAAAATAAATATATGAATATAAATAAAAATAAAAATTTATTTTATAATAATATATAAATTATAAAATACATAAATTCATTTTATAAATTTTATGAACAAAATAATTGATTAATTATTAAAAAATTTAGTTAAAATAATTAATTCAAAGCAAAAATGAATATAAAAATGTTCTAAAAGATCGTTTGGCGAAAGCAAAAAAGAATTTTATTTCAAAGTGAAAATGAGATTTTTAAAGAAAAGAAAATCGTTTGGTTTCTATAGTTTTTCGTTTGGTTTCGAATTCTATAGTTTAAATTTTTTTTTATTTTTGTAAGATTGCTTTTATGCGTTTTGTTCTTAATTAAATTCTAAATTTAATATCATAAACTAATTATCTTCATTCAAAATTCGTTGATTTTCAAAAAATTTACAGATTTCGCGTGCAAATTATTCTTTCTTGATTTTAAAAATATTTCTATCCTTTCAGTAATTTAATTAATAAAACTTACTTCATTTCTTTTTCATATTCAATATACTCATTCAAAAGTACGTAAACTAATTTGCATGTATATGCTACCAATATGAGCTCAGTGCTTATTTTCAGCACATTTATGGTACGTTAAGCTTTCGTCTCCTGTAAAGGGCCCTGTGATTCTGAGGGTGTTGACTTCAGTGAAGAAAAGGTGGCTGACCTCATTACTTAGAACCACGGTCAAGGCTCTTCAGCTATCCGTCCAACACTAGGGTTCGCTAGAATAAAAGAATATGCTTTTCACATTCCTTCGAACATTTTCAGCTTGTATTACAGTTCCTTACATAAGCATCCTACATTTCCAATCTTAGCTGATGCCTTTTAATATTTTAAAAACGTGGGAAATACGCTTTCTTATGTCTCGATTTGCCTGTTTGCCTATAATTTTGTTGAACGTTCTTTTATTTACTTTTGACGTATTTCGTATATTAATAAAGTGACGGAAATATCGTAATATTTTCAATCAAATGAAATTTAGAAGTATACATTTACGTTAATTAAAAAATTAGATGTAATTAACTTTTTTGGCATTATTTAGTGAGTTTATGTTTTTTATTTGCAATTATGAATTTGATCTTATTATAAAACGACAAACAATCATTATTTTCTTATATATTATATGATTCCAAGTCTGATAAAATTCTGCACTATTTTTCATTTTGTGTCTTTATTCTCTTCATGTTGGCAACATACCATTCGCATATTTCAAACGTTTTTAAAACTAATCAAGATATATAATGGCTGAAATAGCATTCTGCATAATTCTTTTCGATTTTTTCCTAATAAATGGAAAAGTTTTAAATAGTTAAATAAATAATTAATGATAATAATATAATTAACTTATTAATAATAAACCTATCTTAGAATTTTTTTTTTTAAAGATAATTTTCGAAAATGAAACACAGTTTTAGAATTAAAATTACATTATTTAAAACTTAATAATCTAGTTATTAAGTTTTAAATACTGTAATTTTAATTCAAAAACCCTGTTTCCTTTTCCAAACATATCTTAAAATTAATATATATATATTTTTTATTTCTTATTCTGATTGAAAAATTTAAATATTTACTCTAAAAATTTTTTCTCTTTTTTATGACAAAAGATTATTATTTTTTCTTTATTGTTATTCTTATTAAAAATCTTTTATGTTTTTCATACATTTAACAACATTTTCATTTTCATTCAAATGTAATGCTGATTAAAAAAATTAAATTATTTTGTCCTGTATATTTGCAGAATTCTTATTTATATACATTTCTTTCTTTGTTTTAACTTAAGAAGAAATATTTATATGTTTGCAAATTTATCAAAAGTCTGCGTTATTTTCTATTTCATGTTTTCAGGCTTCACCCATACTGATAAACAATCCAAATAAATTCAATACATTATTCCAACAAATTCAATCTTTCCAATTTTTTTTTACTGTGTGATTCTTTAACAAAATAAATTTAAAAATAAAAAGCTAGATTTTGAAATCTTAATACAGAATAATTTTTAACTGAAATTTCATTAGACATTTTAATTATATGAGTTTTATTGGCACCTTAATTATATTAATTTTTATAAATATCTATTTCATTTTTCAAACTTATCTTAAAATGAATATTATTCTTTCATAGTTTATTCTAAATTTAAATTTTACTCATTTTATGTCAGACGATTACTGGTTGTCTCTTTGGCAGACGATTATTATTATTTTTGTGTAATTTTTTGTTAAAATTTTTTAAATAATAACTTTTTAATTAAATTTTTCAAACTTATCGTAAAATGAATATTATTTTTTTCATTATTTATTCTAAATTTAAATTTTATTCATTTTATGTCAGACGATTACTGATGATTTCTTTGGCAGACGATTATTATTATTTTACTTGTGGAATTTAAATTCTTATTCAATAATTTTCAGAATATTTTTGTTTTGTGAGATTACAGAATTTTTAAAAAAATTTTTTAAATAATATTTTTTTAATGAAATTTTTTTTTTAATTTTCCAGTCTTATCTTAAAATGAATATTATTGTTTCGTCGTTTATTTAAAATTAAAATTAAAAAAAATTTTAATCATTTTATGTCAGACGATTACTGATGATCTCTTTGGCAGACGATTGTTATTATGTTAATTGTAGAATTTTTATTCTTATTCAATAATATTAAGAATATTTTCGTCTGTTTTGTGCGAGTACAGAATTTTTGTTAAAATTTTTTAAATAATAAATTTTGTAATTAATTTTTTTAAAAATTTTCCAAAGTAATCTTAAAATGAATATTATTCTTTCATTGTTTATTCAAATTTTAAATAATTTCACTCATTTTATGTCAGACGATGACTGATGATCTCTTTCAATTTTTAGGCGGCACTTTGACAGACGATTATTATTATTTTACTTGTGGAATTTTTATTGTTATTCAATAATTTTAAGAATATTTTCGTCTGTTTTGTGCGATTACAGAATTTTTGTCAAAATTTTTTAAATAATAAATTTTGTAATTAATTTTTAAAAATTTTCCAAACTTACCTTAAAATGAATATTATTCTTTCATAGTTCATTATAAATTTAATTTTTACTCATTTTATGTCAGACGATTACTGATGATCTCTTTGGCAGACGATTATTATTTTTCTTGTTGAGTAGAATTTTTATTGTTATTCTATAATATTAAGAATATTTTCGTCTGTTTTGTGCGATTACAGAATTCTTGTTAAATCTTTTCTAAATAATAATTTTTTAAAATATATATATTTTTTAATTTTGAATAATTTTATTTATTTTATGTCAGACGATTATTGATGATCTCTTTGGCGAACGATTAATATTATTTTACTTGTAGAATTTTTATTCTTATTCTATAATATTAAGAATATTTTCTTTTGTTTTGTGCAATTACAGAATTTTTGTTAAAATTTTTAAAATAATAATTTTTTAATTAAATTTTTTTTAAAAATTTTTTTAATAATTTCATTCATTTTATGCCAGACGATAACCGATGATTTCTTTTACAGACGATTATTATTGTGTTACTTGTAGAATTTTTATTCTTATTCAATAATATTAAGAACATTTTCGTCTATTTTGTGCGATTACAGAATTTTTGTTAATTTTTTTAAATAATATTAAAAACAACTATATTTTATAGTAATTTTAATTTTTTTTTTTTTTTTTTTTTTTTTTTTTTTATAACTGAAATAGAAGTATTTCTATGACTTCAATCCTAGTAAATATCCACATGTATCTATTCATAAAATTTGTATTAATAACAAACCATTCGCACAAATTCAACCCTTTTAAAACACTATACTGGTGCCAAATCCAACGGTCCACAACACTTTCACCTGATCCAACTCACTGTTCTGCCGTGACCTGGTTTTTGTGCCAGTGACCGCTTTCTTCTCTTCCAATTGGTGAGCACTGCTACCCTTGCCATTACAAAGGAGGGGAGGAAAAATAAAAAAGTATATTGTAGTTTTACTAACACTACTACGTAGGCGCCCCGCTATTAAAATTCAGGAGCGCCGATCTTGGCGCGATTTGCAGGGTTGCCAAAAAGTGCGCGGGGCAATTTTTAGGCGGCACTTATTCCGTTGGGCACGCTTTGTTTTTAGCGCTGGGGTGATTTTGGGGTGATTAATGTGGAACAGCAATAGCTGGCGAGGTTATATTTATTAGCCTATTTAACAGACTCCCATTTCTACCTTCTTTCAGCCCGTCGGTGATTTAGAGTGGCGTTTATGTGTGTAAGAATTTAGGTATTTTGAACTGTTTATTGTTATTGTATCCAGATTTCCAAGCATTGCAAATATTTTTGGTGGTGGTGGGGATAAAATATATTTTTTTTTAATTTTTTATGGGGGAAATTTGTATTTTCATATGATATTAGAACATTACTCTTAATCAATGTTTGTCAAGTGATCTTATTTAATAGATCCAGTTAAGATAATGAATGTGAGGCAAAAAAAATAAAATAAATGAATAAATAAAATAATAATAAATAAACGAATAAATAAAAAAATTTAAAAAAAAAATAAATTAAGGTAAATGAAATACGAATAAAAATAAATGAAAAATAAATAAATAAGAAAATATAAATAAAAAAAAAAATTAAGGTAGATGAAATACAAATAAAAAAATTAATTAAGGTAAATGAAATACAAATAAAATAATAATAATAAAAAAAAAAAAAAAAATTAAAAAAAAAAAAATTAAGGTAAATAAAATACAATAAAAAAAAAAAATAAATAAATAAATAAATAAAAAATAAATAAATAAAAATAAATAAATAATAAAAAAACAAAAATAAAAAAAAATAAATAAATAAATAATAAATAAATAAATTTAAAAAAATAAAAATAAAACAAATAAAATAAATAACTAAATAAAAATAAAATAAATAAATAAAATAAAAAATAAAAAAAATAATTAATTAAGGTAATGAAATACAAATACAAATAAATTAAAAATTAAACCAAAGGGTAAATTATAAATCGTTATTACAAAAGATGGAATAAAATTTTTATATTATATCTCTATTTTTAACAAAATTCTTAATTATCTATTTCGTAATTTACTAAAAGTTGTTTTCATTCATTAAAGATTTATTCTATAAAAATATTTTTATTAAAATCGTGATTAGATGTACAATATATTTTTTTTCTTTTTCTTTAGAGATTTTGTTTAATACAAAAACTTTGAAGAGGAAAGCATTACTGGGGATAATAAAATAAGAAAACCCATTATTAATAAGAATGTTAGTCTTTATTATTTAATTAATAATACAATTGCAGTGAGGATCAAGAGGTGGCTTTCTGTCTTAACTTGAATTGGAATAAAATGTCAAGACCTTTATTCGTTAGGAAAAATAAAAAAAAATGCTTCAAGTGTAATAAAATCTTTTTAAAAAACTACAAAAGAAAATTTCTTTATGGAATTTGAAAAGCAAACAGTCTTAAGATTAAAGGAAATATTTTGAAATCATTAATATATACAGATGGATTTTTTTTCCTTTCAATTTAAAAGAGGATGGTACTTTAAATGAAAGCTATTCAAAGTACGTAAACAATTCTCAAAAGTTTGCGCACCACTCAATTTATTATATAAAATTAATATTATTTTGCGATTAGTTATTTATTATATTTTCACACTTCTGTTAAAATTTTCTTATGTAATGATTAAAGGAGAATATTATTCAACTTAAGGGTATTGATCAAAGTTATGGTAAGAATAATAATTTTACGTCCTTTTTTACACCTCATTTTTTTTAATGCATTTGGAGGCTTTATGTTACGAACTGTCTAATTATTGAAAGGATTAATTTTTTTCTTGAAGGACTTACTTTATCCAAGCGTTACCGACTTGGATTTGCATATTTTTCAATTCCTTCTATTAGTTCACACTCTCCCTATATATATCTTGTTCAAATTTTCAATTGTTCATAAAATACCTTTTATTCATCCACTCAAGTTCAAATACATTTTTTTTGAACTTGTAGTGGATGACACTGGATGCTAATACAATTTTTTCAAATATTAATTCATTGATTAAATTTCATTAATTAATTTTAGTTTTTTTTTACACTTAAGTTGCACGTATCTAATAACAGATGGCGCCAGATAAAATGAAAGAAAATTATTTATAAAGGACTTTCTGCAATACAGTGAAAAAAAAAAAGTAGGAATTGACTTTACAATTTTTTTTTATTTATTTTTTTTTTATATTACTTGTTTAAAAGGAAATGCGAAAAAATCTTACGCTTGATGCAAGATGTTCACACTCACTGTTACTGCTACAATAAGTCTCGTTGTTTCTTAAACAAGTGATCTCAACGTACGCCACCAACGTAATCGAATCTCCAGCATTTTTACCCATAAAATTATGTGTATTGTTCTGGGGAGCGGGGTTTTCCTTTCCTTGGTCACATTTTCCGTGTCTTTGATTAGTTTTTCGTTCTCTTGACCACTTTTAACGTTTCTTACTGTCTTTTCTTTAAATTTCTTTCACGACTTTTTTTTATTAAATTTCTTTCGCGTGCTTTTTATTAAATTTCTTTCACGTGCTTTTTTATAAAATTTCTTTCATGTGCTTTTTTATAAAATTTCTTTCATGTGCTTTTTTTATAAAATTTCTTTCATGTGCTTTTTTATAAAATTTCTTTCATGTGCTTTTTTATAAAATTTTTTTCATGTGCTTTTTATAAAATTTCTTTCATGTGCTTTTTATAAAATTTCTTTCATGTGCTTTTTATAAAATTTCTTTCATGTGCTTTTTTGCTTTTTTATAAAATTTCTTTCACGTGCTTTTTTTATAAAATTTCTTTCATGTGCTTTTTTATAAAATTTCTTTCATGTGCTTTTTTTTTATAAAATTTCTTTCACGTGCTTTTTTTTTTATAAAATTTCTTTCGCGTGCTTTTTTATAAAATTTCTTTCATGTGCTTTTTTATAAAATCGTGTAGAATTCTATCTTTTTTGAGATTGCAGTTATGCGTTTTGTTCTTACATTGCATTTTAAATTTTATGGGTAAATTTTAAATTTTCTGGCCCAGTCGATTAAATTTTATTTATTTATTCATTTTCTTTGTTGTACTACAGTGGACCTTGTTTCACTTATGTATACTACAAAGAGCCCATCAATGAGTAATGAAAAGATAGGGTAATTTTCCCCCGTATTTTTTTGTGAGAGAAAATATGGAAAACAGTTTTTTTCAATGGACCCTAACAGTTGTGTATATTACAAATTGCCCTACATTTGCGTATGGTAAATATATATATATAGCGTATACAGCGTGACAGTCAAAGCGAAACGTCGTATTCACACTCACAATCTTCACCGAGTCTTCTAGTTTCGGATAGCAGTATTTTCTGGATTGCCTGCAGTTGCGTATATTAACATTCGAAATCAGGCCGTTAAATCGCTCAGAGACTCAAATCCTGGTGAATCGGACTACCAAGTGGGAGTTTACCGGGCTTTCTCTCATACGATATGCAAATGCGGGATAGTTCACCTTAAAAGTCTTCCTGAAAGGCATTGCCCTCTTTTGCCACATATCCAAATCAGACTTCTACTTATGGGTACTCCATCACAACAGAAGCTGCCCCCCCCTTCTCTCCTTCCATGAGAACACAACATGGGTTCATGGACTTGGTCTAGATGTTGCTGTCGACCAAGTTGGATAAGAAACAGCAAGCAAAAATTTTCCTGTTTGAATTAATCTCATATGTGATAAACGTATGCTGTTTAAACCTAAAATTCTGTATCTTGTTTTTAAAATTAAAATCGAATGGACACAGAAATTCAAATGCAAATTGCATATTCACACAAAGGTTTATCAAGTGGGCACTTGGA
The DNA here is from genome assembly GCA_021605075.1 of Caerostris darwini. Taxonomy (NCBI): domain Eukaryota; kingdom Metazoa; phylum Arthropoda; class Arachnida; order Araneae; family Araneidae; genus Caerostris; species Caerostris darwini. The sequence continues at coordinate 108,529 of BPLQ01005811.1, read as the reverse complement.
AAAAAAAAATCTAATTTAAGCTTTTTTTTAAAAGAAGAGTGATTTTTTTTTTTGTAAGATTTAAGTTAATTAAAAATAGATTAAAGCTGCTTGAAGAATAACCGAAATAAAAATTACTTTTTTGTTTGAAGTTAAAATTATAATGCTAATCATTTATATGTGATGTATTAAAAAAAATCATGCTCCTTTATATGTTTGTAGAAACAATTTAATTTTTTTTACTGACCATAATTCCACACACCTATAAAATGAAGTATTTTAACTTAAGCGTTTTTTGTTTTTAACGTTTAGAGAAATGCTAAGATACATACGTATATACTACTTTGTTGAAAAAGTAAGGCTAGTAAAATATACATTAGTGCTTGAGTGACGCTTGGCTTTGTGAGACGCTAAAATTGATTCCGGCGATTTTTGAAAGGCTCATGGCGATTCACGTTGAATCTCTTCAGTCGACTCAAAACGGTGTCCCCTGAGTGGTCTTTTGAGTTTAAGGAATAGTCAGAAATAGCACGATGCTAAATCAGGTGAATACGGTGGTTGTAGAACGATATGGGTTTCATTTTTGGCGAAAAAGTCACGAAGAATCAATGCATTGTGAGTTGGCGCATTCAGTATTTTCGGTACCAATCAAGATTTGACGCTTTTGAGGCCCAAAATGGAATTGACCGATCCTTTTGAAATTCCAACATCATCAGGAAGGTCTCTAATTGCAAATTGACGGTTTGCAAGCCCCAAATCTTTAATTTTTTGGACGTGAGCTGATGGTCGACCAGAGGGCTCTTCATACGTTTCCGCAAACAAAATGTATTTCTAGTTCTTTGCTCAATTAATTCAGACATTTAAAATATAGCCGGAATCAATTTCGGCGTCTCATAAAGCCAAATGTAACTCAAACACTAATGAATATTTTGAATTGAAATTTCACATAGATGTTAAGGACAGTGCCAGCAACCTAAAAGAGAGAGAGAAAAAAATTTAAATTCCATAAGCCCCGGAAATTTTAAATTGGAAATTGGTCTTACTTTTTGGATACATTAGTAAAGCATGTTAACTTGTTTTTGTATGTTTTAACTTTTGGAGAAATACTAAGATGTATATATATATATATGTTGCTTTTTAAATTTTTATGTGTACATTATACACTTCTTATGTTCTTTTAAAAAATATGGTATGTTTTTGTCAAAAAGTCTTATTTGTGGAAAGCTTTCAGGGTAAAGAAAGGAAAACAAAAATCATATGGAGTTCTTTTCCCCTCCATTTCGTTCTTAAAACGTATGGCTACAGTACAAGTTCCTGTAACTTCATTTTAGAATCTGTCAGATTTGTTTGGGAGTAAAAACGTTGAAATTTTCTTCCTTTTTTGTAAAACATTGTTTGAAAATGTGGAATCTTATTTAGAATTTTTTAAGACGCTGTCAGTGTTTGAGAGATTTGAGTAAATTTTTTATTTATTTACAATGACAATTTTACAGTTACAATTTTACAATCATCATCATTATCAGTGGCGTAACAATCCCATGGTGGGCCAGGGCCGTCTGGCAACTAGTAGATTTCAAGACAGGAGATATTTTTGTTTTTACGGGAAGGTTTGTCAGTCCAACGCTGTACAGTCATATTAAAGTGGGACCTGCGATTTAAAGTGGATTCTGAACCACTACAAACATCCATGGCACCGCCGGGACTCGAACGCGAGACCTCTGGTAGACACCAGAACGCTAGCCGGTCTTCCATCAGACTCCCTAAATTACAAATATAACGGATGCGAATGTATTCAAATACAAAAATAAATTATTGTTTAATTGAAATTACAAATGCTATGGATCTCAATATATTTCTTCACCACCCAGCCCCCCAAAAATTCAATTATTATAAATACACATTAAAAAAATACCCTACTTTTTACTTCAAATTATAAATGCAATGAATATTAATATACAGGGTGGTTATAATTAAAGTCCCACTTTCAAAATGCTGTAGTAAAAAGAACGTCACAAAGATTTCAAATTCGAACTGAAGATACTTGAAGAAGGGGGAACGAGCACCAGAGCGTTAATCAGAGACACACCCAGTATCTTCGGAATGCCATTCGCCGGAGGCTTGCGTCATAGTTTGTAGATGATGGGAGATAATGAAATAAATAAATAAAAAATAAAAAAAGTAAAAATAAATAAATTAAAAAATAATAAAAAGAAAAAAATTAATCAATTAAAATAATAATAATAATAAATGAAATAAATAAAAATAAATTAATTAATTAAAAAAAATAATATAAATAAAATTAAATAAATCAATAAAAAAAATAAATCAAGTTTAATGAAATACAAATAAAAATAAATTAAAACTAAAAGGAAAGGGGTAAATCAGAAATCGTTATATTAAAATATGGAATAAAATTTATACATTATTTCTCTGTTTTTAAAGAAATTCTTAATGATCTCTTTCGTAATTTATTAAATCTTATTATTATTAATTAAAGATTCCTTCTATAAAAATATTTTTATTCGAATCGTGATTAGATGCACAGTATATTTTTTTCTTTTATTTAGAGATTTTATTTAATACAAAAACTTTGAAGATGAAAACATTACTGTGATTAATAAAATAACAAAACCCATTATTAATAAAAACGTTAGTCTTTATTATTTAATTAATAATACAATTGCAGTGAGGATCAAGAGGTGGCTTTCTGTCTTAACTTGAATTGGAATAAAATGTCAAGACCTTTATTTGTTAGGAAAAATAAAAATAAAAATGCTTCAAGTGTTAGAAAATCTTTTTAAAAAAATACAAAAGAACATTTCTTTATGAAATTTGAAAAGCAAACAGTCTTATGATTATTTTGAAATAATTAATATCTATATATATATATATTCTTTCAATTTTAAGGATGATGATACTTGTGATGAAAGCTATTCAACGTACGTAAACAATTCTTAAAAGTTTGCGCACCACTCAATTTATTATATAATAATCATATTGTTTTTCGATTAGTTATTTATTATTTTTTACCCTTTTGTTAAAATTTGCTTAGTTCGTAGATGACAATTCAAACTTTTCTTTTGATTTAGTACTTAGCTCACCTTTGTTACTGTAGCTGATCTACATGCGTTAATAAACATTTTTTTGGTGTTTTCTGCATCAGGTGAGCACATCCTACTGGTATAAAATATACTATCAAGTATTACAGTATAAAAATACTGTTGATACTTGAAGTACTGAACTGTACTGAAGTATTATGCGATTCCCAGTCGTCTAGGTGTACCATATTCCTTTTGAAAGCTTGTAAACATGGTGCTTGTGTGTAATGAGGATGATAATAATAATAATAATAAATTATTTGTTCAATTGAATTTTTTTTTAAATTCTGTAATTCTATTAAGCAAAAGTTTTTATTATTAAGATTTTACTCTGGTAATTTGATTCACTCGTTTATCTTAACAATAAATGTACACTTGACCTAATATCAATCGTCTTTAGCAATCAGTAGCAACAGTCACTGCAGAAACTTAATGCTACCATGTTTTGGAAAGGACATCTTCAAGAATGGCTGATGGCCAATTAGCTGGCTTTCTGGCCTTTGGTACCACAGGCTCGAATCCTGACGGTGGCATGGTTGTTTGTGAGTGGTTAGGAATCCGCATTAAACTATAGGTCCCTGTCTAATTAGCCTAAAGTGTGCACAAAATTACCGTAGAACGACAAACCAACCAAGAGTGGCTGTTGAGAGGTTCGTGCCCTTCTTCTCAAGTTTAAAGGACTTTTTTGATTTAGATATTTTTGTGTCTATCCTATCCGTGGAGCTTTCCATTTGTTTGCATGATTTTGAATGGATCTCCCATAGTTTTGAATATCCAAAAGCTGTGTCCACTAACTACTCTCTGGCTGTGAGCGGCCTCATGGCCAATTGGCTAGCACTCTGGCCTTTGGTACCACATGCTTCAGGCTGGAATCCTGTCTGTGGCTTTGATGTTTGTGAGTGGTTCGGAATCCACGTTAAAGAGTAGGTTCCTGTCCAATTAGATTAAAATGGCGCAGAAATGACTAGGAATTGTAATATCGGACCAAAAGTTCAATACCGGTATTCGGTATGTTTTAGATCTTAATACCGGGATACCGGTATTAAAACCGGTAGTAGAAATTTTTAAAAAAAGAAAGAAAACACAGGTGTTTTTTTGTTTTATTTGCCAGTTTTATTAGAGAAGGTAAATATCACAAACACTCGAAATGGCAAACCATCTAATGCTGCCATTTTACTTATAATTTGATCCAAATTATCTTTTTTTTCTTCAAAATAATCTACAATCCCTGATGGCTTGGGCGTAGAAACTGAGCTTAAGTTTGTATCTTCGTCGCAATTAAATTCTTTCCTCTTTAACAAATTTGAATCATGTTTCGTTTTTAAATGTGTATGGAGTCCGCTTGTACTTTCTCCATTCACTTTAATAACTCTTGAACATTTTTTTTTTACATTGTGCCACCAACTGATTATCAACTGATTTTTTTATGTTCTTTAAAGTTATTCTTATTCATTATTATGGGGTATTGTTTATGAGTATATATATAATAAATCTGAAAAATATTTGGAACCCCAAAGTATAATATGCAAATACAATGTGAATAACAAACTCTCCAATTTAAAAAAATACCGAAATATTACACACTTTCTTCACAACTACAACCTTATTTTCACTGATAAGAATTCTAAATTTCTAGTAAATACCGAAAAAATGGTATTTAAACTGGTGAATACCGGTATTACAAAATTGTGCAAATTGCTAAAAATACTGGTATTCGGTATCCCGTTATACCGGTATTGCAATCCCTAGAAATGACTGTAGAGCGATAAACCAAACTAAACATCTCCTGCTCTGTGTTTCAAAAATGAGCATAAGCATAATAAAGAAGAATCCGATGAACTCTGCTCTTGCATAGTAGAAGAAAGAAGCTGTGCTCCTCGAAGTAAGGGAAATAATAAAAAAAAAAAAAAAAAAAAAAGTAATAGAAATTGAGTACAGATGTACTTTGTTTCTCAGCATACCTTCAATAAAAAAAAATCTTATACATAGTCCAGTATGTTATGTTGAAATAATAATATTAAAAAAAATATGTGGTATTGCCTTGCCTATGTTCCTATCCTATGCCTTGCCAGTGTGAGTTCTGCATAAATCTGCAAAGAACCATGATTTTAAATGCGAAAAAAAAAAAAAATCAATTTGTACTACTTGACTTTTAATCCAAACTTGCTTTAGCTTAAATTTATAATACATTAAACAGTCTTAGTTTTATCTGTGATCGCAATAAAAATAAATTATTTATATCAGCAGGAATAACGACCTCCTCCTGTTGCGAATTTAAATGCTACATTGTATGGCAATCTATGTTACAGATTGCCATATAATGTAGCATTTGAACTGTCTGGAAACTGTGGTAGTTATTTAAATCAATTGGTAATGCCTAGTTTTCCATTTAATTCACCTAGATTTCTAATTTCCAATTAATTCACAAATATCTCTAATTGAATGCACATACATCATTGCATCATATGCTTTATAATGTTAGTTTTAATTTAACATAATTAGGGGCCTGAATGGCCGAGTGGCTAGCGCTATGGCGCTCGGTACCACAGGTTTCGGGTTCGAGTCCCGGCGGTGCCATGGTTCGGAATCCACTTTAAAAAGTAGTTCCCGGTCTAATAGGATCGTAGAGCGTTGCGGGGGCAGTGTTACTCCGCGTCCGTGGCTTATCTTCAAGTGACACGCGCCCCCTGGGTAATGCAAAGTGAGTACGTCTGTGCAGCACTTGCCTTAAGGCATCCAAAGACCAAGCTGTCTGTGTTTGCCAGCTGCATTAGAAAGAAAAAAAAATTTAACATAATTAACAATCTTAGTAATTTTAATTGATTTTCATTGAAATTAAACAATACATTTGCAAAATATTTAATATTCTTCAATTTAATGCGAATAGCTAGCGCTCTGGCCAATGGTACCACAGACTTCAGGTTTGAATCCTGTCGGTAGCATGGATGTTTGTGAGTGATTCGGAACCCATGTTAAACAATTGGTCCCATGCTAATTAGGCTAAAGTAATGGCCGTAGAGCAACAAACCAATCTTCAATTTAATAGAAAATAGTCCATGGAACAAAAAAGTTAATAATCGTCCATTAAAAATACTATTGAAAGTACTGTTAATACTTGAAATAATTAGTGTATACCTATTTTCGCCCAGTTGATGACTTAAGGGACTTCATTTTGATATACTAGTCTTCAAGTGAGTATTGTAAGTCATGTTTGATTCTCATTATGGTACGATTTTGAAATACTATATATCATAGGCAATAGTCTTCTGTTAGTTGAGACGTTATGTTCATATGATGATTTAGCTAGCAATTGTTTCGTACTTTCCACGAGATTAAGTTAAAATTCCATTATATTGCCAAAGTTTGCCAACTTGGTGTAGTGGGCATCTGGCTTATTTTTTTCAATTCCTTCTATTAGCTCACACTCTCCCTATATATGAACCGGATGCCTAGGCAGGTCGGTAGTAAAATTCTTGACTCTCCCTATATATATACTTTCAAATTTTCAATCGTTCATAAAATACTTTTTATTCATCCACTCAAGTTCAACTACATTTTTTTTTGAACTTGTAGTGGATGATACTGGATGTTAATACGGTTTTTTCAAATATTAATTCAGTAATTAAATATAAAACATAATGTTTAGTTTTTTTTTTTTATATTTAAGTTGCATGTATCTACCAATAGATGGCGCCAGATAAACTTAAAAAAATGAATTAAAATTATTTATAAAGGATTTCTTGCAATATAGTGAGAAAAAAAAAGAAGGAATTGACTTTAAAATTTTTTTTTATATTACTTGTTTTTATAGTATTAAAGCATTTTACATAGTTCAAAAGATAAGTTAAAAAATTTAAACAGCAAATTATTTGCATAGAATGTCTTTACAATATATTAAAATCAAAGAAGCATTGCTGATATTTATTCTTTACGGACAAAAAAAAAAAAAAAAAAAAATTCCTTAAAAAAAGGTAAAATTCACAATTGAAAATTGCAGAACCTATTTATTTCAATTGAATCTTGTACTTCCGTAGGAATTGCTTCCTTGCATTGAATTTCCTTTGAAGGAAAGTATTACATCACGAAACTTTTATTGATCTTGTTGTGGACTCGAAATGGATTTGGAATGAAAAATCAGACCACTTATTTCTTTTCTTTTGATGGCGGATCAAATAACTTTTTACTCGATAAATGAAGTTCATGAAACTTTAAATTAGTTGGCTTGAAGTTAAAGCTCTACTTAAAATTTTGCTACTTTGCATTTTTTATTATATATTTTTTTACTTAAAATAATGCACGACAATTCGATATTTTGTATTTATATTTCAAAGTTGTACTAAAATCTTGCTTTCTTTGCTTAAAGCCATGGTTTTCTTCAGTACTAATATTGGCATTTTATTTACCAATAACTGAACGTTGCCGCAATGCGCAATGTAATGTTTTTAAACCTTTATATTCATCATCATAATCATCATAATTGACGCAACAGCCCCATGGTGGGTCAATGCCGTTTACCTACTGGCAAATTTCGAGACAGGAGATGTTAGCTAGCCAAAGCGCTAGTCACCGGCCTTCAGGACCCAGTCAGTGCAAGATAATTTTTCAATTTAAAATTCCCGGGGTTATGGGATTTCAATTTTGATTCTTTTTTAGATTGCTGGCACTGTACTTGACATCCGTGTGAAATCTGACGTCAAAATATTCATTAGTGTTTGAGTTACGCTTACCTTTGGGAGACGCTAATAGTGATTTCGGCGATTTTCGAAAAGTCTGAATTCACTGAGCGAAGAACTTCCATTGAATTTTGTTGGCGGAAACGAATAGAATGTTGCAAAAGGCATTCGGTGAGCATTCCTATATCGAAAAGAAATGTTTAGAAGTGGTAAAAGCAGTTCAAAGAATACAGAGAACACGTTGAACGCGAAGAACCCTCTGGTCGACCAGCCACCTCAACCGACGAAGCTCACGTCCAAAAAAATTGAAGATTTGGTGCTTGCAAACCGTCGATTTACAATTAGAGACCTTGCGGATGATGTTGGAGTTTAAACGGATCGGTCAATTCCATTTTGGGCCTCAAACGCTTTAAAAAACCGGCCAACTCAAAAGAGCACTCCAAGGACACCGTTTTGAGTCGATTGAAGAGATTCAACGTGAATCGCCGCGCTCTTTGAAGACCATCCCTGCTGATGACTTTCTGCATGTATTGAGGATTGGATAAAAAGTTGGCATAAGCGCATTGTGTCCTGAGGGGATTACTTTGAAGGTGATGAAATAAATTTGGAAGAATAAATAAAGAATTAAAAAAAAAAATAATAATAATTGGTCTTACTTTTTGGGCACAGTATAAAACAATTATATTGTTATTAAAAATTATTGACAAATTATAGTTACCTGATTGTTCTTTGTTTTCGTTTTATTTAATTTAAAAGATTACTTAAGGAGTAATTAATTTTCTTTTTACTTAAATTAATTTAATTTAAAAAGAAGAATTCTTTTTATTGAAAAAAATATCAGGAAATATATTTTTTAATTAAAAAGAACTAATAAGATTCTTTTAGGTAGTAAAGATAAAAATAAAAGGAAAAGATAAAATAAAATAAAAGATTTCCAGGTAAAATAAAAGAATTCGCTAAAATAAAAAAGAAATTTTCATTGTTATGGTTTTAAGTTGTAAGAAGTATTTACAGACACACACACACACAAAAAAACACATTGCATTCTTACAGATATATTCAAACTCTTTCTCTGTAGAAGTATATTCCACATTCATTCTCTGTAGTTAAATATATTAATAATTATTATACAGTTATGATTTAATGATTATTTAATAAATAAGTATCAATTGACGAATGGTAATTAAAAAAAATAAGAAGTCTTGCTGGCTACGAACTGTAATTAAATTTATCAATAATTACTATACAGTTATAATTTAATCATTATTTAATTAATGATTAATAATTAATTATTATTTAATAAATAAGTTTCAATTGACGAAGAGTAATTAAAAAAATAAAAAAGTCTTTCTAGACATCTACGAACTACAGCTATTACATTCTTACAGGTATATTCAAAATTCATTGTCGGTAATTAAATTTAACAATAATTATTATACAGTTATGATTTAATTATTTAATTAATAATTTAAGTTTAAGATTAATATTAATTTAAGTTAAGTTTAATTAATAATTTAAGTTAGGTTTCAATTGACGAATAGTGATTAAAAAAATTGCTAGACAACTACGATTCCAAATCTTGTGAATCTTTGGAAAATATCGCGACAGAAAAAAAAATGTGCTTGCAGCTGATTGATATCTGAAATATTTATTGTTGGCGAGAGCTTTTCGTTGCCAGTGCTGGTAAATTTAATCCAATTTTTATTTCTTTTTTGATCTGGTTATGTAATAACCTTATTTGAATTGCACTTTATATCCCTACTTCGAAAATAAAAAGTCTCGTCTGTGGTATGAATAGGTAGGAACCAGGTATCGAGCTCCATCGAAGGGCATTGACTTAGAAATGCCTTCATAAATGATTAAACTAATTCTTCTTGTCTGCACCGTAAATCACGCTTATATGGTAATAAAACTGTCAGACGAACACATGGAAACTTACGCATTTTTTTTAATCTTCCTTAATATCATCATGCTAAGCTTTGTGAAGTCTTAATATAAACCCGTATATTTAAAAGAAAATAATTTTACACCAGCTTTTGTCTTCGTTGATTTTTATGATTTATTAAAATATTTATTTATTTATTTTTAATTTAATGCATTATTTTTCGCTGATTCAGAATTTTTTTCATTTTAATATGTAATCGGGGATCCATTAAAAATTGTTTTTTTTATATCAATTCGATTGGCAATTAACATAGTTACACTTCTTCAAGTAGGTCAATGAACTCCTTAAATTTGTTGGCTACTTTATAAAAAGAAGTCTTCGGTCAGTTAACTTTGATGGTGGGGTCTAAATGGCTGAGTGTCTTTCGCTCTGTGCCGGGGTTCGAGTCCCGGCGACGAAATGGATGTTTTTAGTGGTTCGGAATCCACTCTAAACCTTACGTCCCGTCTAATATGACTGTAGAGCATTGAGTGTAGGGCTGGCAACCCTACCCCGTAAAAAGAAAACATCTCTAGTCTCGAAATCTGTCAAAAGGCAGACGGCCTTGGCCCACCATAGGGCTGTTGCGCCACTGCTGCTGATGATGATATGAAATGCATGTTTAACAATACTATTATTAGCAGATAAATTTAGTATTCTAATTAAACAGCTGCACAATCAAAACGAGCTCAAGACAATAAGAATATAAAGGGTTCGAATTTACTGTTGGCGTTTGATGCAGTTATTATTATTATTTTTTTCATAAATGAGGAAATTCTATGACGATTTTTAACTGTTTGTATGAGAGTCTCGCGTCGAAAGTCAGGTGCTTGATGGCCCAGTGGCTAGCGCTCGGTATCGCAGGTTTCGGGTTCGAACCCCGTCGGTGCCATGAATATTTGTAGGGGTTCGGAACCCACTTTAAGCCGTAGGTCCCGGTCTCATCTGACTGTAAGAGCGTCACGGAGTCCAATCAGACTCCTTCTCACCCACATCATTCCCAAACTGTAAAGGGGCAACTCAGCTCTAGGCACAATGGTGCGATGTAGTAGTAGTAACGTCGATGATACCTGTTAACCCGTGATTTGAAATGAATTTTTCTTTGGGTGTTGTCTGGGAGGTTGGCAGCCACAACTCTATCGAACTTTCCTGAGGAAATTACGGAGTTAAGCTACATTCATGTAGGATTTGTTTTTGTCGTAATCAGCAGGCGGCGACACCCTACGGTCGCTTTTCTTTGACAGAGCCTGTTTACGATGTGGGGGAGTACTCAACTTTGAAATCTGACCCCTGGAGAAGGGGCAAGATCCCCGTAGAAGAAAGAAGGTAGAGACGGCTAGCAGGAGCGATTGGGGAGGCTGCGTCAAGCAGCGAGAGAATGTATTTATCCCTTTAATTAGTTGTCAATGTAAATATCATTGTAAAATATAATATTAAATGGCTTCATTTAAAGTGACGTCCCATTACTGCGTTTTGTCTGTCAAATAACCTAGACCAGGGGTCGGCAACCTGCGGCTCTTTGGATGTGAAACTGCGGCTCTTTAGTTCCATACGCAAATATTATTTATTTTATCAAAAAAAAACCCCATTTTAAAATCGTTCTGAATCGATTAACGAGGAATCTGAAGAACTGTTTTGTGATTTCAAAAACAAACCAGAAATCTTGAAAAAAATCAAAGATTTGCCACTATCCGCTAAAACAGTACAATATAGAATAGCTAAAATATCTTCAAATGTAATATATTTGCAGGTGGAAGATATTCAACTTTCTTCTGCCTTATCACTGGCTATAGATGAGTCTTGCGACATAAAAGACACGGCACAAGTTGCCCTTTTTGTCAGGTATATGTCTTCCCAAGGTCCAAAAGAAGAACTTCTAGGATTGCTACCGCTATCGGGACAAACTAGACGGGAAGATATAGCGAATGCCGTGCAAAAATGCCTTGAAGACAATAAGATCGATTTAAATAAAATCGTTTCAATAGCAACTGACGGAGCCAGAAGTATGACAGGAAAAAATAAAGGGGCAACAACGATTCTTCAGAGCAAAATAAACCACGAAATTCTTACGTTTCACTGCATAATACACCAAGAAGCGCTTTGTGCCCAAACATTTCCGGCCGAAATAGTTGAGGTCATGAATTTGGTAATCAAGATTGTTAACAGCATCTTGTCAAAAGCACTCTACCATCGTCAGTTTAAAGAATTCATAAACGAAATGGAGACTCAGTATTCCGACCTCCTTCTTCACCATAAAGTGCGATGGCTTTCCAAAGGTAAGGTGTTGAAACGTTTTGCTTTGTGCTTGAATGCAATAAATACATTCCTAAATAAAAAAGGCATTAATCACCCTGAGTTAGAGAACGGCAAATGGTTGCAAAAATTTTATTTTATGGTGGATATCACAGCAAAATTAAATGAGCTGAATCTAAAACTGCAAGGAAAGGGAAACCCAGACTATGTTTTGGTAGAAGAATTAGTTTGTTTTGAAGAAAAATTAATTCTATTGGCATAAGATATTCAGAGTGGTATATTACTTCATTTTCAATTTCTAAAGCAATATCGTGATAAAACTAGTGCAACTATTGACACGAGGTACTTCAGCACAGTTATAAAAAAAATTAAAGATGAATTTGCTGATAAATTTGAGCAATTCAAAAACAACAAAACCACTCTAGCATTCATAGTAAATCCTCTCAACACAAATAGTAACGAAATCCACATTGAGCCATTTGGAATTGATACTGGATCTCTAGAAATGCAATTGATCGATTTAAAAAGTAAAGCTTTGTGGAGTGGAAAATTTACAGAGTTGAAAAGCAAGTTGGAATAGTTAGAAGTCCAGAAATGTATGTACGTAACCCAACAAAAGTGGACAACTTTAAAAGAAATGCCGCGAGTTGAGGCACTTATATTCGACGCATGGAATAGTCTTCCAGATTGCTACAGTGAGGTGAAGAAGTTGGCATTTGGAGTGCTGACTATCTTCGGATCGACATATTCACGCGAGCAAGCGTTCTCTTGCATGAATATAATTAAAAGTAAAGTAAGAAGCCAACTAACAAATGAAAATTTAGAGTCGTGTTTGAAACTTAAAGCAACAAGTTAAAAGCCAAATTTATCCAAACTGTATGTTATTGTTTTTTTTATTTTAAATACAAATTACATCGTTTAGTAAAGTTTAAATTTTCTACTTGAATAACCATGCAAAGCCATCGCTCCCATTGAATTTGTTTGTTCAATTGTTTGTTATTGAAGTACAAGTTAGTGTTGTAAGTAAATGCTTAATTGTTTTAATTTTTTACTTAAATAATAAGTAATTATCTAATAATGAATATATAGAATGATATAATGAATAAATAGATATGTTTTCTTATGAATAAATAGATTTTTTTAAATCGAAAAACTTTATTTATGCGAGTACTAACAAGTGGGCTAGTATTATTAAATCGGCGCTACTAGTATTAAATCCATATGAGTTTTAGTTAGCCCTAACCTTCAAGAGACATGTATATAAATTTGACAGCTGTTGCATTATTAGTATGTGAGTTATAGCATTTTTAGTGAAGCAACTTTAGTTAGTTTGAAAAAATGGATAAAAAGGAATTTCATGTGTTAATAAAGCATTGCTTTTTGGCGAAAAAAAGTACTATTGAAGCCAAGGCTTGGCTTGATAAACATTATTCGGACTTTGCACCAGAAAAATCAACCGTAGAGAAGTGGTTTGCTAAATTTAATCGAGGCGAAATGAGCACCGAGGACGATGCACGCAGTGGACGCCCCAAAGTGGCTGTTACCGACGAAAACATCAAAAAAGTCCACAAAACAATTTCTGATAACCGTAAAGTGAAGTTGATTGAGATAGCTGAGACCCTAAAGATATCAAAGGAACGTATCGTGAATGAATATTTGAATATGCAAAAGCTCTGTTCAAAGTGGGTGCCACGCGAGCTCACAATCGACCCAAAACAACAACCAATTGATGATTCTAAGCAGTGTTTGGAGCTGTTCAATCGTAATAAACCCGAATTTTGCGTCGATATGTAACAATGGATGAAACATGGCTCCATCATTTCACACCGGAGTCCAATCGACAGTCAGCCGAGTGGACTGCACGTGATGAACACTAAAAATGCTATAACTCACATACTAATAGCGCAACAGCTATCAAATTTATACACGTGTCTTTTGAAGGTTAGGGCTAACTAAAAATCATGTGGATTTAATACTAGTAGCGCCATCTATATGTCAGCCTACGAACTTTTCAGCCCACCTGTTATTTATTGTTGGCAAGAAAAATTTTTGTGGCTCTTTAAAAACTTTGAAATTTGTAAATTGCCATTTTTGGCTCTTTCGACTCAAAAGGTTGCCGACCCCTGCCCTAGACACCCACTGCAAAAGTCAAGCTATTGTTAGACTGGTAGAGAAGTCTAACAAAACTGTAGGTTCGGCCGGGATGAATCTATTGAAATCGGTGTAACCCTACAAAAATTGGGGGCTCGGCCGGGATGCATCTTTTGCAAGCGGCTAAACCTACATTCATTTCAAAATTTGATTTCGACACGAGATTTCTAAGGCTTGTGGGTGATCATCCTATTAACACGCGTCTCCCACCAACTCCTTGGTGTGAATGCTGCATTACAAACTTTTCTGACATTGATTGAGTGATGACCAGATAGAAAAGCTATTTACCTCATCATCTAACGAGGCATTTCGGGGTTCATCTTATCTCAGAAAATTTACCGGTTAATTTGAATTCTCTATTTTAGAAATTTCGAACTTAGCTCAACATAGAATTCTATATTTCAAATTTGAAATTTGCAGGAAATATAAAAATTAGTTTATATCTGCAGTGATTCTAAAAATATACTTTTTCTTTTTTGTTTACATAAAAGGATTCAGAATTCAGAAAAAAAACGAGCATTACGACTGCCAATTTGAAGTCTACATTTTCGAATTTGCTTACATTTCGAATTCGGAACTTGGAATTCTAAAATTTAATCTGCGTTTAGTACTTTTACAGAGATAATTTTTCCTTTTTCATGATTTTACTTCAGTAAAAAAGGATGACCTTCACCTAAGCGAATTCCGAATCTCGTTTCATACTTGAAACTTCAGCTGCAAACTAACTACCCTTTCCAGAAAACTGTCCGAATCATCATTCCGGCCATTGATCCACCATTACATTCCATGGATGCAAAAAATGCCACTCATGGGGGTTCACCCCGACTGCAAACCCAATACAGCATGAAGTTGACCCTCCCTTTTTTCATTATAGTAATATTCATTCAATTTCTAGAAATGGCAAAAGGGCATTTTCTCCATTCAGGCTGATATGTACAGGGTTTCCGATTTGATGTGCTTTTGATCTATTAACTTTGATGTTGGGCGTCACCACACTCGTAATTTGTGGTACGTCTATAAGTCATGAAGTATGTGCTTTTTTTTAAGTTAATTGTTATGCTGAATTATTACTTTTGTCTTGTTTTAGAGGAAGCGGTTTAGGGAAAATGTTGAGTTAGTAGTCCTTTTTTTTTTGTTGTATGCAATATTTGACAGGTTTAACAATTTGTATTGATTTAGCATTGGGAAAAATATGAAATAAATATTTTTTATTGTTTGTTCTTTGTTAAAAACTGTGACTTTTTTTTTTATGGTTTAAATTTTCTTTTCAACTTAATGTCTTCATGTAAATGGGTTAATCCTTTCTCGGTTTAGAAATGTTTTAACTACTCATTATTGATACCTACCTACTTTATACTACAACTACTTTTTATTATTATTATTATTATTTTGAATAATTATCCAATGATTCAATTCCCCAATTTAAAATTTTTGAATTTATTTGAATATGGAGTTCTATATATGGAAACTAATATAAAAATTGACATGGAAATTAATATAAAAATTAGTTTCTATGCGTAATAATTCTAAAAATGTACTTTAGTTATCTTTTTTTGTTTGCATAAGAGGAAAAATTGAATATTATTTTTTGTTCTTTAGTTTCGGAATTCGAGAAACACGATTGTCATGTCAACCGATTTGAAGTCTCCATTTCCGAACTTCGAATTTGCTTTCATTTCGAATTCGTAACTTTGATTCTGAAACTTAATCTGCCCATGGTAATTCTCTAGAGATATTTCCTATCCATGCTTTAACTTCAGTAAAAAAAGATGACCTTGAAGTCTCCAATTTCGAATCTGCTTACATTTCGAATTCGGAACTTGGATTCTAAAATTTAATCTGCGTTTGGTAATTTTCCTTTCCATGCTTTTACTTCAAAAAAAAAGGATGACCTTCACCTCTGCGAATTCCAAATCTCGTTTCATGCTTGCAACGTCAACTGAAACTAACTACCCTTTCCAGAAAACTGTCCGAATCATCATTCCGGCCATTGATCCACCATTGCATTCCATCGATGCAAAAAATGCCACTCATGGGGGTTTACCCCAACTGCAAACCCAATCCAGCATGAAGTTTTCGGGAAGACCCTCCCTTTTTTTCATTCTAGTAATATTCATTCAATTTCCAGAAACGTCGAAAGGGCCTCTTCTCCATTCAGGCTGATAGGTGTACGGCCTTCCAATTTGATGTTCTTTTGATCTATTCATTTTGATGTTGGGCGTTACCCACGCTCGTAATTTGCGGTACGTCTATCTATAAGTCACGAAGTATGTGTTTTTTTAAAGTTAATTGTCATGTTGAATTATTACTTTTGTCTTGTTTTAGAGGAAGTGGTTTTTGGAAAATATCCGTTATTTCGGTTGTATGCAATATTTGACTGGTTTAACAATTTATATTGACTCAGTATTGAAAAAAATTAATAAATAAAGACTTCTTATTGCTTGTCCTCTGTTAAAAACAGTGACATGGGAATTTTTTCGATGTTTTACATTTTCTTTTCTTTAACCTAATGCTATCATGTAAATGGGTTATTCCTTATTATTATGTTTTTTTTTGTTTTTTTTTTGAGTTTTGAAATGTTTCAACTATTTATTATTCATACATACCTACTTTATACTACAACTACTACTACTACTACTACTACTTATTATTGTTATTTTGAATAATTATCTACTGATTCTATTCTCCATTTTAGAAATTTTGATTTTACTTCAACATGGGATTCTATATATGGAAACTAATATACAAATTGACATGGACATTAATATAAAAATTAGTTTCTATGGGTAGAAATTCTAAAAATGTACTTTTCCGTTTTTTGTTTATATAAGAGGTGAAAATAATTCTTTCTTTCATTTTTTTTTGTTCTTTAGTTTCGAAATTCGGAAAACACGAGTCATCATGTTTGCCAATGTGAAGTCTCCATTTTCCTATTTCGAATTTGCTTACATTTCGAAATTCGGAACTTGGATTCTAAAATTTAATCTGCGTTTGGTAATTCTAGTGAGTAATTTTTCCTTTTCAAGGATGACCTTCACCTCTGCGAAATCCGAATCTCGTTTCATGCTTGCAACTTCAACTGAAACTAACTACCCTTTCCAGAAAACTGCCCGAATCATCATTCCGGCCATTGATCCACCATTGCATTCCATCGATGCAAAAAAGGCCACTCATGGGGTTTTACCCCAACTGCAAACCCAAGCCGGCATGAAGTGTTCCGGAAGACCCTCCCTTTTTTCATTATAGTAATATTCATACAATTTCTAGAAACGTCAAAGGGTCCTCTTCTCCATTCAGGCTGATAGGTGTACGGGTTTCCAATTTGATGTTCTTTGGATCTATTAATTTTGATGTTGGGCGTCACACACACTCGTAATTTGCGATACGTCTATAAGTCATGGAGTATGTGTTTTTTTTTAAAGTTAATTGTCCTGTTGAATTATTGCGTTTGTCTTGTTTTAGAGGAAATGGTTTTTGGAAAATGTAGAGTTAGTAGTCCGCTATTTCGATTGTATTCAATATTTGACAGATTTAACAATTTGAATTGACTCAGTATTGAAGAAAAAGGTTTTCTTATTGCATTATTTTTGTTAAAAACAATGACATGTGAATTTTTGATGACTTAAACTTTCTTTTCCTTTAATGGTTTCATGTAAATGGGTTATTCTTTTTTTTTTTTTTTTTTTTTTTTTTTTTTTTTTTCAGTTTAGAAATGTTTTAACTACTTATAGCATTATTCATACTTACTTCGTACTACTACTACTACTACTTTTTATTATTATTATTACGATTTTGAATAATTATCAATGATTTTGATGGCTTAAATTTTCTTTTCCTTTAACTTAAGGTTTTCATGTAAATGGGTTATTCCTTTTTTTGATTTAGAAATTTTTTAATTACTTATTATTCATACTTACCTATTTTGTACTACTACTATTCATTATCATAATCATCATCATCAGTAACGCAACAGCTCATAGTGGGCCAAAGCCGTCTGCCTATTGATAGATTTCGAGACAGGAGATGTCTTTTTTACGGTGTAGGATTGTCAACCCTACGTCCAACGCTCTACAGTCATATTAGACAGGGACCTACGGTTTTAAGGGGATTCTGAACCACTACAAGCATTCATGGCACCGCCAGGACTTAAACCCGAAACCTGTGGCACCGAGCTCTAGTACCCGTCCATCAGCCCCCACTATTACTACTAATGATTATTATGTTTATTTTGAATAATTACCCATACTCGTAATTTGAAGTGCATCTAGAAATCACGAAATATGTTTTTTTCAAGTTAATTGCCATGTTTAATTATTATTTTTGTCTTGTTTTAGAGGAAGTAGTTTTAGGAAAATATCTGTTATTTCGGTTGTATGCAATATTTAACAATTTGTATTGATTTAGTATTGAAAAAAAAAATAAATAAATAAAGATTTTTGTTGCTTGTTCTTTGTTAAATACAGTGACATATGAATTTTTTTTGATGGTTTAAATTTTCTTTTCCTTTAACTTAATGTTTTCATGTGAGTGGGTTATAACTTTTTTTTTTCTTTTCATTTTAGAAGTGTTTTAGATTCTTCTTATTCATACTTACCTTTTTTTGTACTACTACTATTCATCATCATCAATGGCGCAATAGCTCATGATGGGTCAAGACCGTCTGCCTACTGGCAGATTTCGAGACAGGAGATGTTGTATTTTTACGGTAGGGTTGTCAGACCTACGCCCAACTCTCTACAGTCATATTAGACTGGGTCCTACGGTTTAAAGGGGATTCCCAACCACTTTTAGGCCGCTGATGAGCATTAGGGCGGTCATGTAATCTGCTGGCGGCATTGTAGTAGACACTGTTTCAGAAAATGAGGAGACTCGGCGGCGTTTGTGATGTTCAACATCTTGCCTTTTAGTTGGACTAACTGAAGGGAGTTTTCCGGGTTTTCTCCCATGCGATATGCTAATGCAGTGTAGTTCCCCCGAAAAGTCCTGCCGGAACGCACTGCCTTCCTTCAGCGTTACGGAGCTAAGCCAGACTTCTACCTACGGATGCTCCATCACAACAGAAGCTGCCCTGCCCCTTTCCCTCCTTCCATGAAACCACACTGGTTCGTGGACTTGGTTGAGATATTGCTGTCTACCCAGTGGGATAAAAAAAAAAAAAAAAAAAAAATAGAAAGCATTTGATTAATCAATTCTGCGTTTGATTTATGCTAAATACTAAAAAAGCTATTCTGTATATACTTTTCACTTTATTGTTTACATATAAATATTATATATAACACGTAAGATAAGTACATGTTTAGTGCAGAATTAAAAATTTGAGATATTAAATTACTCAACTTAAATAACTAATTGGCTAAAACAAAAGCAATTATTCTAGAATTAAGGTTATTTTTTGTCCTTTCAATATGTTTGTATTTATTTTTAAGAATATAATAGTGTTAGTTAGGGAAATTATATTATTGTAAATTAATATTATAAATTAGTTACCTCATTACTATATATTTTTTTAAACTATAACTTAACTAATAACTCCAGTAAGTTTTTAATGTTGGCGCCATCTGGTGTGAAATTCTGATAGCAATAAAAAATTTTTTATACGATTAAAAAATTGCAGATTAATATATATAATATATATATAGAGAGAGAGATTTGTTTTTTTACTTCAAACTTTGTGAAACGAAATAGTAAATTCAGAGAAAAAAAAACTATATTCATATTTATTACGTAAGGTGAACAAACCACGTTTAGGTGATACAATGTCTCCTACTTGAATTATATAGTCCTTACTTTTGTTATATTCAAAATTTACAGTTTCAGCATTTATTTTTATTTAATCAATACAATTGTTTTAGTTTCATTTCTTTTTAAATACAATTTTTTTTTATTGCATAAAAGTATTTTATGAAAACATTCTATGGTTTTTCACCACTAATCTTGATTTATGTACTGTATGGGCTTGAGCAACCTGATGTCTTTCGTTCCGTTGCCAAAATAAGGGAACTTGATTCGAAATTCTCGGTACCTCAAGGCGAATGAAAACTAAAATATTCATTCCATGAGAAGGAAAGGCGAAGCAATCCCCTGGTGACAAATTATCTCAGATTAAAGTAACGACCTTTCAAACAACCTTCACTACGCAATTTCGCCTTTATTTAGATGCTTTGTAATTTGAAGACGTAATTTATGCAAATAGTTTGTGCTTTGGAAATATTTCTGTATTGCTTTAAAGACAGTTTTTAAAGGAGTGTACTACTGTACCCAAAAAGTAGGACCAATTTTTTTTTTTTTTTTTTTTAAAAACTCTTTATTTATTCTTCCAAATTTATTTCATCGCCTTCAAACTAATCCCCGCTGGATACAATGCATTATGCCAACTTTTTTTTTTTTTTTCCAATCTTCAATGCATTCTAAAAAGTCATCGGCAGGGATGGCCTTCAAATCACTCGGCGATTCACGTTGAATCTCTTCAATCGACTCAAAACGGTGGAAGCCAGAAGTGGTCGCTTGAGTTTAGGGAATAGGTAGAAGTCATACGGTGCTAAATCAGGTGAATACGGTGGTTGTGGAACGATATGCCAGTTTCGTTTTTGGCGAAAAAGTCACGAAGTATCAATGCATTCAGTGTTTTCGGTACCTATCGAGATTTGACGCGTTTGAGGCCTAAAATGGAATTGACAGATTCTTTTGAAATTCCAACATCTTCAGCAAGGTCTCTAATTGTAAATCGACGGTTTGCAAGCACCAAATCATTAATTTTTTTGGACGTGAGCTTTGTTGGTGGAGGTTGACGGTCTACCAGAGGTCACTTCGTCTTCAACGTGTTTTCTGCCTTCTTTGAACTGTTTATACCACTTCTAAACATTTCTTTCCGGTATAAGAATGCTCACCGAATGCCTTCTGCAACATTCTATACGTTTCCGCAAACAAAATTGAATGCAAGTTCTTTTGCACAATGAGTTCAGACATTTCAAAAATCGCCAGAATCAGTTTTAGCGTCTCACAAAGCCATGCGTAACTCAAACAACGACGTCAAAATATTTATTACATAAAATTTGACTTCAAAATATTTATTATATAAAATTTGACGTCAAAATATTCATTATTGTAATTCATTCATAATTTATAGTAATTATTAGTAATAATATTCATTATTTTGACGTCACATTTCACACAGATATCAAGGACAGTGGCAGCAGCCAAAAAGAAAGAAGAAAAAAAAAAAAAAAAAAAAAAAAAAAATTGAAATTCCATAAGTGGGAATTTTAAATTGAAAATTGGTCTTACTTTTTTTGAACACAGTAGTGTACATATATATTGCTTTTATGTGTACAATATATACTTCTAACCACCAATTTACTAATTTAAATTTTTATTATCAAATCCGCAAAAAAAAAATATATTGCAAGTTCTTCGCTCAATTAATTCAGACATTTCAAAAATCGCCGGAATCAGTTTTAGCGTCGCACGAAGCCAAGCGTAACTCAAACACTAATGACTATTTTGACGTCAAATTTCACACACATATCAAGGATAGTGCCAGCAACCTAAAAAAGGGGAAAAAATTGAAATTCCATAATCCCCTTGAATTTTAAATTGAAAATTCGTCTTACCTTTTGGACAAAGTAGTAAAAACTGATTTAAAAATTTGTGACAATTTACATCATCTAAAATAAATGCCATCTTTTAATTTCGGATCAGTTTCAAAATTTTGGACCTCTTTTTTGGAACAGACAAAATTTTGGGGAAAAAAAAAAAAAAAAATTGAAATTCCAGTAGCCCCGGGAATTTTAAATTGAAAATGGGTCTTACTTTTTGAATACAGTAGTACACAGCCGTTATAGTTAAATTATGCTTCTGATTTGAAAATTTTATCAGACATAGACACAACATTATTAATATATTCATATTTTTGTTCAGCCTAGTTTGCGAACCAAATTGTGTCTGAATCTCGATTCCGGATCGAAATCCGTAACTCAGTCAGTTAGTTCTTTGTTCCAAGCCAGCCAGCAAAGAGCAGGTGGGAGTTTTGATAAAACAGAGAAGACTAAATCACTTGTTTTCTTTCAATCAGACCTTGTACTTGGTCTGCTGACAGATGCGCGAATGACTGTCTAGACGCGAATTTCTGATCCTGTGGGAATAAGGTTGGTAACTGCCAAACGCACCTGATTTCCCCACTTCTTTAATTAGGCTCTGTTCGTTCACTAAGTGGTTGGGCAATCTTTTTGCTCGCTGGCATTGTTTTGTCTGGGCTGAAGTTTATTTAATCGCAACCTTTCTTTTAAGTTACGTCTAAAAGTAAGTTAAGTCTGAAGTAACGTTTTAAGGTATAATTATTTTTCAAAGAAAAAAAAAAATTATGTTGAGTTTTCTTTCCAAATTCATTTTTCTGAAAATTTAGTTTTATAGGATTTGACATTCTATATTAATTGTTAACTTATTATCAATATTAATATAACAACTTCATAATTAACTTATTACCAATATTAATATAACAATTTCGTAGTTAACTTATTACCAATAATTATAACAAATTAATAAATAACTTTTTACCAATCTCAATTATAACAAATTAATAGTTAACTTATTATCAATATTAATTATAAAAAATTAATAATCAACTTATTAATAATCAATATATGAATTAAAAATTTTTTTTTTTAAAAAACAGCCTCGAATCATGGCGTTAAAATTTAGCCAAAAAACCTTTTTAGCTAAATGTAACCTTTTTAGCAGAAATTGGCGATATATATATTTTTATTTATTATAATGTTACGATATTTTATAAATTTTATAATATTACGTAATATGCATACATTTTACAATATTGCATACATATTTTAAACATTTTAGAATATTACATACATATTTTAAACATTTTAGCATATTTTTACTAATATACATACATTTTTAGTATAATATATGCTTAAATATATGATTTTTATGTTAAAGCATACATTATGTTAAATCGCATACAATTTTGTGAAACTTCGAAAGATTTAATTTTTAGAGCATAAACTGAAAAAACAGTCGCATAATTTCAGAAATTTGTCAATAAAAAAAAAATAAATAATAATAATTATTAATCGAAGTTTTCTTGTATAAATTTTAACCTAGAAATTTCCTAGAATATGATTCTATTTTTCTTTTTAATTTTAGTTTTTGTGTGATTTAAATTAAAGTCAAAATATTTTCGTAATATTTCAAAATTTTCATTTTGCAATATTTTATAAATGCATTTTTAACATAATATATGCTTAAATATATGATTTTTATGTTAAAGCATATATTATATTAAATCACATTCAATTTTGTTAAATTTAGAAATAATAGTTTTTAGAACTTAATTCCACACTGAAAAAAACACAATTGCATAATTTCAGAAATTCGCCAATCAATAAAAAAAAAAAAAAAAAAAATTATTTTTTTAATAATCTTTAATTTAGAAATTTCCTAGAATATAATTCGATTTTTTTTTTTTTTTAATTTTAGTTATTATAGCTTTCTTTGTGCGATTTAAATTAAATTCAAAAAATTTTCGAAATATTTCAAAGTTTTCATTTTGAATATTTTATTTTTACATATCAATTTTACATTTTTAACATAATATATGCTTAAACATATGATTTTTATGTTAAAGCCTATATTATATTAAATCACATGCAATTTTATTAAATTTAGAAAGGTTTAATTTTTAGACCATAATTTCATTCTGAAAAAACATGGTTGCATAATCTCAGAAATTCGCCAATCGAAAAAAAAAACTTTTTTTTAATAATCTTTAATCGAAATTTTCATGTATAGATTTTAATCTAAAAATTTCTTAAAATATGATTCAACTTTTTCTTTTTAATTTTAGTTATTTTAATTTTTGTGCGATTTAAATTAAATCCAAAAATTTGAAATTTATCGTCCGAGCGATAAATGACCGATTGTGACAAACCCAAACCGCACCATCGCAACTCTATCGTTCCCGCTACAGGAGTAACTTTTCAAAACACGGGGAAACTCGGCCTTGGTGATAAACTCCGCCCACCGCCGTCTTTACGTCATTATGACATCACAATGGAAGTGTCTCGTCACAGATTCTACTTTTCCCGAAACTGTGTTCACACTCTCACCTTGCGTCTCAGTCTGCGAAACCGAAAGCACGTGGTTTTTTGCGTTCACCCCCCCTTTTTGCACTCTCTGAAAATAACGGTTCGGTTTTTGGAAACACAAAATGGATAACGACGATTCAGTGTCCAAGATTCGCAAGATGGAAAACGGTGAATCTTCGGTGAGCAACGGTGAATTGCCACGGAACGGCGATTGTGAAAATATTACCGTTCGCGATCCTAGGAATGATACTTGTGAAAGTAAAGTTGTCGGTGCGCAAAAAAGTTTTGATGTGAAACCTGAAGGTATTGACAGAGGTCGACAATTGTCGGTGAGTTGTTTCAAGATTTTTTTTTTTTTGAAGTAACTTTTGCGTTTTTTTTTTTTAAATCCCGCCTTTTTTTGCTGGTGACGTCATAATAGTTTTTTTTTTTTTTTTGAAGGTGATGCAACTTTTTTGGTGCTTTTTTTTGCTATTTGGGTTTTGAATAGAATAATATATATATTATAATTAAATAATAAATATTATAAATAATAAATATTGTCATACCAATTGTAATAATAATAGTAATTGATATATTATTGTTTTGCAAACTTGTATTTATTTTTATGTATAATTATTCATATATTTCTTTTCTTAAAATAAATATGCGTGTAAAATATTTATAATTAATGTGTGTGTAAAATATTTCTAATAAATATGTGGGCAAAAATATTTATGATAAACATGCGTGCGAAAATATTTATAATAAATATGTGTACAGAAAATTTTACACATTTTGCATTTTTTTTGTAGTATTTAATCCGAAATTTTTTTTTTTATATTCCTTGTTATTTTGTAACGTAATTTAAGATTTTAGTATAATTTAATGTTTTTAATTTAATGTTTTTATCATAACATACGATCATTGTGTAACTGTCATTGAAAAATCAAAACTAATCAAAAATAATCAAATATCGTCCTTATAATTAAGAATTATTTCAACAGATTCTTATGAAAAAATATTGCTTTTGATTTAACTTGATTGTTGAAAATATTTATTTATAGTAGAATGTTAACTGAGTTAATTTAAATCAAATACGCCAGGTAGTTAAAAAATATTGCTTTTGATTTAACTTTATTGTAGAAAATATTTCTGTATAGTAGAATGTTAACTGAGTTATTTTAGTGCAAATACGCAAGATTAGTTAAAAATTTGGTTTTGATTTAACTTGATCGTAGAAAATATTGATTTATAGTAGAATTAGATCAAATAAACAAGGTTTGTTAAAAAAAAATTTCATTTGAATTAACTTGATTGTAATAAATATTTATTGATTGTAGACTGTTAACTGAGTTAATTTAGATCAAATACGCAAGGTTAGTTAAAAAGGTTACTTGCTTTTGATTTAACTGATTGTAGAAAATATTTTTTTTTATAATAGAATGTTGACTGAGCTAATTTAGATCAAATACGCAAGATTAGTTAAAAAAATTTTGTAGATTACTTCTGCGTAAGCCTGTTTAGTTTATAAAATTAACTAAGCCATAAATTGAATATAAAAGTACACTGCTATTGTGCGTTAAAAGACATTGCAGTAAATAAAGTAGTTTTTCGAAACTATTATGAGGTCATTTTGGATTGATCGTGAAAATGATTTGAGTATTACGTACTCTCATGATGTTAGTATTCGAAGTATTAGTTAGTATTCGTTAGTATATTACATTTTTGTATTTACTAATAAATTAATTGAAACTCGGAATTATATAATAAATACCATTTATTTAATTTTGTATGTCGTTGTTGACATTTTTTTTAATTTAATAAAAAGCCAGTGAAAAGCTTCGTATAAAAAATACTTTTGTGATTGATTAATATATTTTTGTTATTATAATTACAAATAACTGTCAATGTATGAACTGTTGTCAATATGCAGTATAATTTATATTTATAGATTTAAATACCTTCGTTATGTTTATTGTTGCTAATAACAAATAAAAGAATTCCTTACACTTCTATGCTTTTCTAATGATATCAGAGAATTCTGAAGATTTTTTGAGTTTATGGATTTTGCGTTTTCGGAATTCTCATATGATGATTTAATGCAATTCTTTTAATTGATCAAATCCTATTTTTTTCCCGTTTTTTAATTCTATGCTCGATTTTTGAAATTCGCGAATCGTGGTTTATCTGTTAAAAAAAAGATTTTTTATGACGATGAATATTGGGTCCGTACATAAGAATATTGTTTAGAAGTAGTATTTTAAACTTTATATTAACCTTTTAACTTTGTAAATTCGAATTTTGATCAAGATTTAATCCCCCTTGATCATTTTCTAACGGTTTCTTCAACATAGGAGCCCCACTATAAATGAATTTTATGCTGTTCTATATTGTAATTATTTTATTGATGAGGAATATAATTTTTTTTTAAATAATATTTTTTTAGCCTTTTTGTTTTTAATATAAGATGTTTTTTTTTTTTGGTATTTTCACATTAAGACAAAGTCAAATATATTTCATATTTTTTCATTGTTCCTGAATTTTGAAAATAAATAAAAGAATAAAAATTAAATATATTTTAAGAAAGATATTGAATTTTTTAAATACATATTTTTAGTATAAGAATATATAACGTATTAAAATTAATTTAAAACTACGTTACGGTTATTTACCATGATTTTTCCCTATGTGATATTTAGTTAGTCTGGAGTTTTATGATATATATACCGTAATTCTCTCGAATCAGTTTTTCAAACTAAATCTCTAAATATACGGATTTATCTTTACCATAGGAAACCTTATTGACGGTAATACATCTTAATAATAATGCTTGTTGACGGTAACGGCAGGGTAATATATCCTTATTGACTGTAATGTAATCATTATGGTAATATGTAATGTCATGTCAGAAAATACATTCGGATTTATGCTATAACTTCGCCAGATAAGGCGTCAGTTGCTGCTTATGAGCGGATAAAGGTTTGAATGCTGATTATGTGTGTTGCAGTTTTCGTTTCGATTCAGTGGTAATTGTGGCAGTGTATATGATCCCTTAATGCCAGTGGCCCGATGGCCAATCGGCTAGCGCTCTGGCCTTTGGTACCACAGGTTTCAGATTCGAAGCCTGGCTATGGCATGGATGTTTGTGAGTGGTTCGGAATCTACGTCAAACTGTAGGTCCCATGTCTAATTAGCCTAAAGCGTGCACAAAATGACCGTAGAGCGACAAATCCTTATGTCAATTTTCCGATTTTTCTCTGATACGATGTTTAAATACTGAATTTATTATACATCAGAGTCCTTCCAGAAGACAATTGTCTTCTCTGATACTTCGTTTTATTCTGGACGGAATGCGAAATTGCATGATATTTTTAAATTGGTAATGAATATGTTATCTGATAAGTATAGTTTTATTTGCTAGAAAAAAAAAAGTTAGGAAACAATTATGGAATGTTTTTCACTGGAAGTTGAAATTACATGGGAATTCCAAAAATAGAATGTCTGAAAATTAATACTGTAAAATATAAGAAAAACCACATGTTCTGGTACGGATATTACGCGTGAAATTCTAATACCAGATTTCTCCAATTTTCTGTCTTTTCTTTCACAAAATAATCAGAAATGTTATCAATAACTATCTTAAATATATGCCAATTTAATTGTGTACTTAAAATATGCTAATTTAAAGTTTAATGCCAATAAACTAAACAAATGGTCATTTATTATATTTCATTCTTAAGACTCCGTTTTTGCCGTTGGGATTTGATTAATGGGAATTTAAATATTGAAGCTTTTAAAATCAAGCACATTATTTTTCAATCAGATTTAAAGTAGTACTTATACTAAAAGATTGCTCAAATATGTCTTTGACTCAAAAGTTCATACGAGAATTAGAATGAGTTAATATGAAAATTATTTAATTTCCAGTATATAGTATTAATATATTGGATTGAATTGCGTTTATTTCAGGCGTCGGTCTCTTATTACCTAAAGATCAAATTAATGGCTACCTAAAACCTTTTATTGAGAAATCTTTTTTTTTCAAGAACATTGGTATATAATTTTAAATTCAGCTTTTAGGTATAGTTAAAAGATGGACAATTGTGGGGTAAGAAGGAACTATTCCCACTTTTCCAAGAAAGACAGCGGTGTCTCTGTTCAGACGTTTGACTGGTCATGACTGGTTACGTGACACCCTCTATAGAATTGGAGTGGTGGATTCCCCAACTGTGTTTTGTGACTCTAGTATGACTTTTGAACATTTAAATAATTATAATGCACTTTCTCGGTATGAGGACATGGTGAAAAAAGTACTGGAGATCCCGTGAACTGAACGTAATGGCTTAGGCGCCAATGTTCGGCAATAGTAAAAAAAAATTTAGCTTTTTTAAATTATAATGATCTTAATAGGAAAAAAATATCTATTAAGGACTATTTACAGCAAAATCTCTACAATGAAAACTAAGAGCTCGTTGTATTTTTTAACGTCGGCCAAATTTTAATTTCTTTCATAGCATTGCTTTTTTCAATATTTAACATTAAACTAGTAGTCTCTATTTTTAAGACACATGAACTTTATAAGTCCCCCTAACTGTATGCCGAAAATTGTGTGAGACGAAATCTTATACCTGTGAAGAATTTGTATGTCCTGAATATTTGAAAATTTTCTGGTTACCATTAACAGTGACGTATGTAGACATCATTACTTCTCTGCATATTGTGACTTAAAAAAATAAAATAAATAATAAAAATGTAAATAAATCATATAAATATATAATAAAAATGTAAATAAATAATGTAAATATATAATAAAAATGTAAATAAATAATGTAAATATATAATAAAAATGTAAATAAATAATGTAAATATATAATAAAAATGTAAATAAATAATGTAAATATATAATAAAAATGTAAATAAATAATGTAAATATATAAAAAATAAAAAATAATGTGTAAATAAATAATGTAAATATATAATAAAAATGTAAATAAATAATGTAAATATATAATAAAAATGTAAATAAATAATGTAAATATATAATAAAACGTAAATAAATAATGTAAATATATAATAAAAATGTAAATAAATAATGTAAATATATAATAAAAATGTAAATAAATAATGTAAATATATAATAAAAATGTAAATAAATAATGTAATTATATAATAAAAATGTAAATAAATAATAAAAATGTAAATATATAATAAAAATGTAAATATATAATAAAAATGTAAATATATAATAAAAATGTAAATATATAATAAAACGTAAATAAATAAAGGAAATATATAATAAAACGTAAATAAATAATGTAAATATATAATAAAACGTAAATAAATAATGGAAATATATGATGAAACGTAAATAAAGAAAATATATGATAAAACATAAATAATGTAAATATATGATGACACGTAAATAAATAAATATATGATGACACGTAAATAAATAAATATATGATAAAACGTAAATAAATAAAGTAAATATATGATAACATGTAAATATATAGTAAAAATGTAAACAAATGTAAATATATAATGAAATGTAAATAAGTAATGTAAGTATAAAATAAAATGTAAATAAATTAATCTAAATATATATTTTAAAATGTAAATCAGTAATGCAAATATATAATAAAATGTAAATAAATAATTTAAATGTAGGATAATAAATGTAAATATACAATAAAAATATAAGTATTTTGACCACTTTTAAAAATTTGTCCCTGAAAAGACTAATATGGATAAAATATCATATATTTGGAATTCCTTAACGATTATTTCAATCAATAACAACTCATTTGTTTATTTTAACGAGAAACGGTGATTCAATTAGTGAATATTGAAACAAATAAATAAACTTAATTTCTACTAGCGTTCGATGAAGATGTTTGTTTTCTTTGAAAATGCCACTGCGACCTGAAATGGATTTGCACGTTTCTGCAACGAGTGTCTTTCGTCTTGCTATAAAAAGCAGCGCGAGTCGTACGGCTAAGAATAAATTATTTATTCTGTTTTCATTAAGGATATTTTTTGCTTTCTCAAGGCCACTCATTCAATCAGTTTCTGTTCTGCACCGATTATGCTATTAAGATGTTCTGTCAATGAATGAGTTTTGATTTTTTTTTTATAGCTAAATCAATTTTTTTTCATGCTTATTATAAGGTATACTAAAGATGATCTTAAAACAGTGAGATAATTCAAATTGCTTCCGATTTTGAGATTTATTTTTTCTTTTGATTGAAATCTAATATATTTTTTTTTACCCTTTAAGAAAATACAAATGAAAAAATAAGATTCTCGAGTTTGGAAAGTTTCAATCATTTGATTTATTACATCATAATTTTAATAACTTTTTTTTATTTTTAATATTTCAGTGGTTTTTCTTTCAATAGAGTAAAATAAAACGCAATCAAATGTTTTTATATAATATTTTAATTACACTTTGAATGTTTTAGCATTAAAATGTTTTTTATCATAATATATATCACAGTATTAAAGAGGAGTCTGGTATTGGCTAACAAACACATGTAAAATGATCATGGAGGCCTGATGGCCAGAGATTTTGGGTTCCAGTCCCGGCGGTGTCATGGATGTTTGTAGTGGTACGGAATCCACTTTAAACTGTTGGTCCTTTAGGCTAGTATGTCTGTAGACAGGTGGGCGTACAACTCTACCTGTAAAAAAAAAAAAAAAAAAGAATATCTCCTGTCTCGATATCTGCCAGTAGGTAGACGCCCTTGGCACACTATCCTTACACTATCGGAATCCCCTTTAATCTGTAGGTCCCTGTCTAATATGTCAGTAGAGTGTTGGGCGTAGGGCTGACAACCCTACCTCGTAACAAGTCAGCGTCATTAAGCCAAGCCAGATTTCTATCTACGGGTGCTCCATCACAACAGAAAATGCCCTTACTTTCCTTCCTTTCATGGTTTGGTTCGTCGCTCTACTGTCATTTTGTGCACACTTTGGGCTAATTAGACCGGGACCTACAGTTTAACGTGGATTCCGAACCACTCACAAACATCCGTGCTAAAGCCAGGATTCGGACCTAAAGCCTGGGGTGCCAAAGGCCAGAACGCTAGCCAATTGGCCATCAGGCTGCATCCTCCGTCTATGAGACCGGCTGTTGGTGCCAGGAAAGTTCGAATCCTGGCTTTGGTGTGGATGTTTGTTGGTGGTACGGAATCCACGTTTAACTGTAGGTTCCGGTCTATTTAGTCTAAAATCTGCACAAGAGGATCGTAGAGCGAAAAATCAAACCTTCCATGAGACCACATGAATTCTTGGACTTGGTCAAGATGTTGTTGTTTACTAAGTGGTATAAGAAACAGCAACAAAATGATTATGAAATACAAGCTTTGAGTCCAGTTGAAAAAGGAAAACGTCGTATTTCTTACAGAAAGTTATATTAATTTAAAATAAATTACTTTAAATAAATTGAAAAAATTAGTAAAAGCTAATAAGAAAAAGAAAATTTTTTTTATTCTTTGAAGCTTTCATTATTTCGTATTTCACAATAATTTTTTGATTAGTAAATAATTCCATATTTAAAATTTAAAAACATTACAGATCTTAAATCCACCCACAATAATGTATTTATATAAAAGTGTTTTTTTTAATTTAGTTTTTATCTAGTTTAAGACTTTTTTTTTTTAACTTAACAGATAATGTTTTGATGTAGAATGTTTAAAAGAATTTTGTAAACAGGTTCTTTTTAAAACACTATTTAGTATATAATGACTCTTAATTTTGATATATTTAATCCGTTTTAAAGTAAGAAGAAATTCAAAAATTAATTATTGACTGTTTCATTTCAATATAAAAATTGTTTATTTTAAAGCTAATGCTACTAACCCTTTTATTTTGAATAATAATAATAATAAATCATTATTTTTAATGTAAACTTCGTTATTTCTAATATAAAACAAACTGAATAAAATATAAAAGTTATTCAGGCATTTAATGATAACTGCTTTTAGGGGGACACGATAACAGCTAGTTGAAGATTTTTTGCGAACCATGTATGTATTGCAAATTGCCATATTCTTAGGAAATATGGGGTATTTCGTTTTGCTTTATTTTACCTACTTCATCATTTTCGTAGCAGTGGCTTTTTCACATCTATACCGCTAGCTCATTTATTTTGCATCTGGATAATAGTTTCTAGATGTAATTTCTCTGAAGTATAAGAGCATTTGATGGAAGAGAGCTATGAAACCATTACTTAACCATTACATAAACAATAACCATTTTATATAAATGACCATGCCATTGAGCTAAATCGTCATCTAAATAGTTGTATATGGAGAATGCTTTGCTTTTACTGTGATATTACATCACAACTGGGAATTATTCATTTTTTGTTTGAAATAATAATAATAATAATAATATATATATAATATACTACTGAATATCAGACATCATACCATTGGTTTAGTTTGTTAGTTTTGTAAATAGAGGTCGATCATAAAAAAAAAGCAAACATTATTTTCCCATTTCCAACAACCATATGACAGTCTGATAGCCAATTGGCTAGAGCTCTGGCATTTGGTACCACATGCTTTAATCGAAGTTCAGTTCGAATTCTAGCTGTGGCATGGAAGTTTGCGAGTGCTGCGAAATGCACTTTAAACCGTAAATACCAGTCTAATATGACTGTAGAGCATTGGGTGTAGGGCTGTCAACCCTACCCCGTGAAAAGAAAACATCTTCTGCCTCGAAATATGCCATAGGCCATCATGGGGCTGTTGCACCAGTGAAAAAGAAATTATTCCTTATTTAAAATATCATAAATCCATTTATTATAAAGCATTTATATAAGAATGTTTTTTAAATTTAGTTGATCTAATTTAAGGCATTTTTTGATAACTTCACAGAGAATGCTTTGATCTCAAGTATTATAAATAATTTTGTAAACGGATCCTTAAAAACATTTAGTATATAATGGCACTCAACTTTGATATATTTAATCTAATATCTTTTTAATATTTCACTTTGATATATTTTAAAGAATTCAAAAATTAATTATTAACCGTTTCATTTCAATATGAAAATTGTTTATTTTAAAGCTAGCGTTGCAAATGCTTTTATTTTGAATAAAAATAAATCATTATTTTAATGTAAACTTCGTTATTTCTAATATAAAACAAACTGAATAAAATATAAAAGTTACTCAGGCATTTAATGATAACTGCTTTTAGCTCCCTAAAAGCAGTTATCATTAAATGCCTGAGTAACTTATAAACGAACACGATAACAACTAGTTGAAGAGTTTTTGCAAACCGTTTATGTATTGCAAATTGCTATATTCTTAGGAAATATGGGCATTTCGTTTTGCTTTATTTTACCTACTTCATCATCTTCGTAGCAGTGGCTTTTTCATATCCATACCGCTAGCTCATTTATTTTGCATCTGGATAGTAGTTTCTGTATGTAATTTCTTCTATGTGTAAGAGTATTTGACGGAAGAGAGCTATAAAACCATTACTTAACCATTACATAAACAAGAACCATTTCATATAAATGACCATGCCATTGAGCTAAATCATTATCTAAATAGTTGTATATGAAGAATGCTTTGCTTTTACTGTGATATTACATCACAACTGGGAATTATTCGTTTTTCATTTGAAATATATATATAACATATAACAAAACCTCATTTTTACTATTGAATATCAGACATCATACCATTGGTTTAGTTTTTTAGTTTTGTACATAGAGATCGATAATAAAAAAAAGACATTATTTTCCCATTTCCAATAACCATATGGCGGTCCGGTGGTCAATTGGTTAACGCTCTGGCATTTAGTACCACAGGTATCGGGTTCGAATCTCGGCAGTGTCATCTGTGGTGCGGTTTGGAATCCACTTTAAGCCGTAGGTCCCGGCCTCATATGACCGTAGAGCGTCACAGAGCCCAATCAGACTTCTTCTCACACACATCATTCCCAAATTGTAAAGGGGTAACTCAGCTCTAGGCACAGTGGTGTGGTGTAATGTAGTGTAGTGGTACCACAGGCTTTAGGTTCGAATCCTGCCGGCGGCATGGAGCGTTGTGAGTGGTTCGGCATCCACGTTAAATTGTAGGTCCCGGTCTAATTACCCCAAAATGTGAATAAAATGACCGTAGAGCAACAAGCCAAGCCAAACCAAACCAATTGTTTGAACCAATGAACAAAAAAAGGAACATCTATTGAACAATGAACACCAAACCAATGAAATCGTTTTTTCATATGATTGTACGTATTATATGATTCATATGTGCAAACACTTAAAAGGAAATGTTGATAAAAATAAAAAACCTGTTGCATGTAAATGAGGGGATATTACGAGTTATTAACATTCCTCGTATTCTTCTACATAAACAAATAAATTATTTTGGATATCTTTGGAAACCCTTTATGAATATTAAAACTAATGCAATCGCAATATTTACTCAAATTTTCGAATGCTGTCTATTTTTACCTCATGTGGAGTTTGACTGCGAAATCATGGTAAACAAAAAATTTTTTACAAGTTTTGTAATCCATAGATTTATTAGACCGTGAACAAAATAGAAGTATTTAGTGAATAGTTTAAAAGTATTCAAATTTTAATATTCAATTTTTAGATTTATTTAAAGTTTATTATTATTATACAAAATAACGCATTACATAACCTATCTTCTTGAAACTATTTCTGTATTTTATTTAAAGAGACAAAGGGCCTGAATGGCCGAGTGGCTGGCGCTCGGTACCTCAGGTTTCGGCTCGAGTCCCGGCGGTGCCATGGTTGTTTGTAGTGGTTCGGAATCCACTTTAAAAAGTAGGTCCCGGTCTAAGAGGATCGTAGAGCGTTGCGGGGGCATTGTTACTCCGCGTCCGTGGCTTATCTTCAAGTGACACGCGCCCCCTGGGTAATGCAAAGTGAGTACGTCTGTGCAGCACTTGCCTTAAGGCATCTAAGACCAAGCTGTCTGTGTTTGCCAGCTGCATTAGAAAGAAAAAAAAAATTTAAAGAGACAAAATAGCTACTATGGAAAATTTTGAACTGCATCCGTATTACACTTTTATTTTGTTGATATGAAGGAATAAAATTCATCTTTATAGTTAAAATAAATAAAAGGCATTGTCATTTTTATGATCAAGAACAGAAAAATCGCTGGTCTACTAACATTTGTATAATATTTTGGCAACGTTACATCTACAGTTTTGAAGCCAAGTCACGTGCAAATATAGGTCGCTCTATATTTATAAACAACAAGAAACTCCAATTTCATGTACCATTTATTATATAAGACCTCATAATCTACGATTGACAGCTATATTATTGAGTTTAAATGTTAAAACACTTGTTTTGAGAAATTATCTTTGAATAAAATTGTAATATTACCATAGAATACGTTTTACAGATCTGCTGTCGGCTTGATAGTAAGAGCTCTATAACAAAATCAAGTCTTGTTTTAAAAATTGACTTTCATTAGTCGTTTTCTAATTGATTCAGTCTTATTTAAAAAAAAAGCAGTCAGCTGATTTTAGCATAATGCGAGGAAAATGTAATTCAAATGGCGAAAATAAATAAAATTAAAATATAATAAAATAATTATTTAAAAATAAAATTAAAATATTAATAATAAAATTAAAATATTTAATTAATTAAAATAATTAATTATATTATAAAATTAATAAATTACATTATAAAATAAAATTAATAAATTACATTATAAAATAAAATTAATGAATCATATTATAAAATAAAATAAATAAATTACATTATAAAATAAAATTAATGAATCATATTATAAAATAAAATAAATAAATTATATTATAAAATAAAATAAATAAATTATATTATAAAATAAAATAAATTATAAATATATAAAATAAAATTAATAAATCATATTAAAAAATAAATAAAATTAATAAATTAATAAATTATATTATAAAATAAAATTAAATAAATTATATATAAAAATAAAAATTAATAAATTATATTATAAAATAAAAATTAATAAATTATATTATAAAATAAAATTAATAAAAATAAAAATTATATTATATTAAAAATAAAATTAATAAATTATATTATAAAATAAAATTAATAAATTATATTATAAAATAAAATTAATAAATTATATTATAAAATAAAATTAATAAATTATATTATAAAATAAAATTAATAAATTATATTATAAAATAAAATTAATAAATTATATTATAAAATAAAATTAATAAATTATATTATAAAATAAAATTAATAAATTATATTATAAAATAAAATTAATAAATTATATTATAAAATAAAAATTAATAAATTATATTATAAAATAAAAATTAATAAATTATATTATAAAATAAAATTAATAAATTATATTATAAAATAAAATTAATAAATTATATTATAAAATAAAATTAAAATATTTAATTATTTTCTAGAAAATAGTTGAATGTCTGGATTTGGTACGATATATTGTTTTTAAATTAAAAATATCAACATTAGTGAAAGCAGATTTACAATTTAAAAGGGAAAAAAAAATGTTTTCCTTGTTGACAATTTGCATTTTATTTGATAATCCTTTCGATGTCTATTTTGTCAGAATTTATGACCCATATCTATCTAAAGTGTCCAAGAATAACATATTTAAAAGGAATAATATGTCAGATTTGCATTCAAAAGCAATAGAATAAGTATATCCGATTAATTTTAATTTCATTTATATTAAAAACTAATATATGTGTTATTTAATTGATCAAACTTAATCAACGCGATATCTAATCGTAATCATTTAAAAAAGATTATTGCTGTCTGCATAATAATTTAATCTTTTTCTCTCTCCTCTATTATATAAATAGGTATTTTTGTATGGTTCTGCTTAACTTAAAAAGTTCAACTTTTTCCTAGAATTTATTAATAAGTTTAAAAATTAGGAAAGTTAAAAACAATATTTTTTAATTAAATAAAATCCTTTGTTTATAACCATCAGACTTTTACACCGATCAGATATCGTCAGCCATAACGTGTGATTGGCACCATTAGTTAAGTTACTACAAATTTTCTACCTTATTTTTTACAAATTTTCTACCATTTCTTAATTTATTTTCCAAACTAGTTGAATAAAGGGTAATTGAAAAGTAACTGAATAAAGGGTAATTGAAAAGTAACTGAATAAAGGGTAATTGAAAAGTAACTGAATAAAGGCTAATTGAAAAGTAACTGAATAAAGGCTAATTGAAAAGTAACTGAATAAAGGCTAATTGAAAAGTAACTGAATAAAGGCTAATGAAAAGTAATTGAATAAAGGCTAATTGAAAAGTAACTGAATAAAGGCTAATTGAAAAAACTGAATAAAGGCTAATTGAAAGTAACTGAATAAAGGCTAATTGAAAAGTAACTGAATAAAGGCTAATTGAAAGCTAATTGAAAAGTAACTGAATAAAGGCTAATTGAAAAGTAACTGAATAAAGGCTAATTGAAAAGTAACTGAATAAAGGCTAATTGAAAAGTAACTGAATAAAGGCTAATTGAAAAGTAACTGAATAAAGGCTAATTGAAAAGTAACTGAATAAAGGCTAATTGAAAAGTAACTGAATAAAGGCTAATTGAAAAGTAACTGAATAAAGGCCAATTGAAAAGTAACTGAATAAGGGCTAATTGAAAAGTAACTGAATAAAGGGCTAATTGAAAAGTAACTGAATAAAGGCTAATTGAAAAGTAACTGAATAAAGGCTAATTAGTAACTGAATAAAGGCTAATTAGTAACTGAATAAAGGCTAATTAGTAACTGAATAAAGGCTAATTGAAAAGTAACTGAATAAAGGCTAATTGAAAAGTAACTGAATAAAGGCTAATTGAAAAATAATTAGTAACTGAATAAAGGCTAATTGAAAAGTAACTGAATAAAGGCTAATTGAAAAGTAACTGAATAAAGGCTAATTGAAAAGTAACTGAATAAAGGCTAATTGAAAAGTAACTGAATAAAGGCAAAGTGAAAAGTAATTGAATAAAGGCTAATTAGTAACTGAATAAAGGCTAATTGAAAAGTAATTGAATAAAGGCTAATTGAAAAGTAATTGAATAAAGGCTAATTGAAAAGTAATTGAATAAATAATTGAAAAGTAATTGAATAAAGGCTAATTGAAAAGTAATTGAATAAAGGCTAATTGAAAAGTAATTGAATAAAGGCTAATTGAAAAGTAATTGAATAAAAGGCTAATTGAAAAGTAATTGAATAAAGGCTAATTGAAAAGTAATTGAATAAAGGCTAATTGAAAAGTAATTGAATAAAGAAGGCTAATTGAAAAGTAATTGAATAAAGGCTAATTGAAAAGTAATTGAATAAAGGCTAATTGAAAAGTAATTGAATAAAGGCTAATTGAAAAGTAATTGAATAAAGGCTAATTGAAAAGTAATTGAATAAAGGCTAATTGAAAAGTAATTGAATAAAGGCTAATTGAAAAGTAATTGAATAAAGGCTAATTGAAAAGTAACTGAATAAAAGGTAATTGATGAAAGGTGAAAAAAAAAACATTATGAATTTTTGGATAAGAACGATTGCTTTATTTAGCCAATACATATTATTTAAGACGAACTATTTAAAATCTCAAACCTATAAATTCTGCAATAACTTTTTTTCTTAACAAAATTACAAATATTGTCTTTTCTTTGGGAAATTCTGGATCTTATTTTCCATTATTTAATAGTATTATTTACCATTTACCAGAGTATTATTACTGTCCATTATTTAATACTCTGTATTAAATAATAGAAACTGTAACTGAAACTTTTAACTGTATTTAAAAGAGTATTTTTTAAAAATATTGAAAACACAAGACAAAAGTGAAGCTTTGAATATCTCCACCACATAGCACATTCAACCACATTTCTTATACAAGGAGCTTTCGATAAAAATGTCAATTCTGCATTGCCGAGATGTTTCCAGGACATGTTAGTTGACAAAGTGGACAAGAAGGCTGCATTTTTCTTTGTTGCGAAAACTTCAAAATCTCTATTTGGTGAAAATCCTTTGCTTTTAAGGTTTTCTGCCATGGAACACGTATTTCGAACTAAAAAAGAACAGAATGTCTTGTTTCTGTGGCAACCAACGTTCTTTTGTGCCTGTCGATACAAAGCTTTAATGAAATGATTGTGTGTGTGTGTATTTCCATTGGGAAGACATCCGATCTGTGTGTGTGTTTTTTTTTATAGGATCGTAAACTATACTAGAGTAAATATTTGTTTCGTATTGATGCATTAACGCGTTTATTATGTTTCAGTGTTTCTTTTTTTTTTAACATCTTCTTTCCAGTTTTAGTTGGATTTTTTATTTATTTATGTTTTTTTAAAATATACTAGCGTTTACTATGTTTTGTTTTAAAACATATAATGGATTTGAATTACAGTTTAGATCTTTGTATTACATTGAAAATTGTGGCTGTGTCCGGAAAAAACACTTAGACTAATTGATGGAGACTAGTTGAAAAGTAACTGGATAAAAGCTAATTTAAAAGTAGCTGAAGAAAGGCTAATTGATGAAAGCTAATTGAAAAGTAATTGAATAAAGGCTAATTGATGAAAGCTAATTGAAAAGTAATTGAATAAAGGCTAATTGATGAAAGCTAATTGAAAAGTAACTGAATAAAGACTGATTGATGAAAGGTGAAAAGAAATATTAGGAATTTTTGCTTTAATAAGAATGGCTGCTTTATTTAGCCAATGTATATTATTTAAAATCTCAAACCTATAAATTCTGAACAAACATTTTTCTTAACAAAATTAAAAATATTTTCTTTGGGTAACGTTGGGTCATATTTTCCATTATTTAATACAGATTATTATTTACCATTAAGAACAGTATTATTACAGTCCATTATTTAGCACTCTGTATTAAATAATAGAAACTGTAACTCTATTTAAACAGCATTTCTTAACAATATTGAAAACAAACACACACACGACAAAAGTGAAGCTTTGAATATCCCCCCACCCCCTAGCACATTCAACCACATTTCTCATACAAGGAGATTTCGATAAAAACGTCAACTGTGCATTGCCGGGATATTTTATGGACATGCTAGTTGACAAAGTGGACAGTTCCTTTGTTGCAAAAACTTCAAAATCTCTGTTTGGTGAAAATCCTTTGCTTTTAAGGTTTCCTGCAATGAAACACAAAGTTATTTCGAACTAAAAAAGAAAAACAGAATGTCTTGTTTCTGTGGCAACCAACGTTCTTTTGTGCCTGTCGAAATAAAATCTTTAATGAAATGATTGTGTGTATATTTCCTTTGGGAAGACATCCGATCTGTGGGTTTTTTTTTTAGGATCGTAAACTGTACTAGAGTAAAAATTTGTTTCGTACTGATGCATTAACGCGTTTATTACATTTCGGTGTTTCTTTTTTTACACCTTCTTTCCAGTTTTAGTTGGGATTTTTATGTATTTATACTGCTTTTTTAAAATATCCTAGCGTATACTATGTTTTGTTTTAAAACATATAATGGATTTGAATTTTTATACCCCTAAAATTTTCACACCATCAGATATCGTCAATTATGAAATGTAATTGGCGTTGTTATTTAAATTACTACAAATTTTCTACCTTATTTTTATAGTATCATTTCTCAGTTAATTTTCCAAACTAGCCGAATGAAAACTAATGGAAAAGCAACTGAATAAAGGCTAATTGAAAAGTAACTGAATAACGGCTAATTGAAAAATAACTAAGTAAAGGCTAACTGAAAAGCAACTGAATAAAAGCTAATTGAAAAGTAACTGAATAAAGGCGAATTGAAAAATAACTAAGTAAAGACAAATTGATGAAAGGCGAAAAAAATATATTAGGAATTTTTGGGTAAGAATGATTGCTTTATTTAACCAATGTATATTATTTAAGACGAATTATTTTAAATTCCAAACCTATAAATTCTGCACTAACTTTTATTCTCAACAAAATTAAAAATATTTTCTTTTCTTTGGGTAATGTTGGGTCATAATTTCCATTATTTAATATAGAGTATTATTTACCAATTACCAGAGTATTATTAAATAATAGTAACTCTCGAAACCCGATACTAAATAATAGAAACTGCAACTGTATTTAAATAGCATTTTTTAAAAATAGTGAAAACTGAAACACACAAGACAAAAGTGAAGCTTTGAATATCCCCCATCACATAGCACATTGAACCACTTTTCTCATGCAAGGAGCTTTAGATAAAAACGTCAACTCTGCATTGCCGTGATATCTTATGGACAAGCTAGTTGACAAAGTGGACAGGAAGGCTGCATTTTTTCTTTGTTGCAAAAACTTCAAACCTCTGTTTGGTGAAAATACTTTGCTTTTAAGGTTTTCTGCAATGGAACACGAAGTTATTTCGAACTAAAAAGAACAGAATGTCTTGTTTCTGTGGCAACCAACGTTCTTTTGTGCCTGTCGATAGAAAGCTTTAATGAAATGATTGTGTGTATATTTCCTTTGGGAAGACGTCCGATCTGTGGATTTTTTTTTATAGGATCGTAAACTGTACTAGAGTAAATATTTGTTTCGGATTGATGCATTAACGCGTTTATTACATTTCAGTGTTTCTTTTTTTTTTACCACCTTCTTTCAAGTTTTAGTTGGATTTTTATTTATTTGTACTGCTTTTTAAAATATACTAACGCATACTATGTTTTGGAGGCTTGAATGGCCGAGTGGGTAGCGCTCTGGCGCTCGGTACCAGAAGTTTTGGGTTCGAGTCCCGGCGGTGGCGTGGATGTTTGTAGTGGTTCGGAATGCACTTTAAGCCATAGGTCCCGGTTTCATATGACTGTTGGGCGTAGAACTGACAACCCTACCCCGTAAAAAGGAAAACATCTCTCGTCTCAAAATCTACCAGTAGGTACACGGCCTTGGCCCACACTGGGTTGTTGCGCTGATAATGATAATACTATGTTTTGTTTTAAAACATATAATGGATTTGAATTACAATTTACAAGATCTTTGTATTACAGTGAAAATTTTGGCTGTGTCAGACAAATCACTTGGTCTAAAATACATGTCAAATAAAATGCATGTATGACAATTCTTAAAAACGGCTTGAAATGTGTTTTGATTTCAAAATGGCCATTCATTCAGAAAAATGAAGAAGTCGCAACATAAATCTCGTTGATATGCCTTGATTTATTATAGAAAATTATGTAAAAAATGTTAGTTTCTTTTCTTTTCCTAAAATATAAAATTTCAATTAAATTTTTTATTTTTCAAAATTTAATAATTCTTTTTACTTTTTTAGCACTGTCGTCATAATGGTTTGTCAAAGTTATAGCTTGTTAAAGTAACAAAATAATTGCAAAAAATCAGTGTTATTATTACCTATCGAAATTGGCAAGCTGTTTTAAATACATATATATATTAGATTACAAGTATATTGTGTTTTTAGTTTGTAAACTTTATATCATTCAGTTAATTATTCTTATGGTTTTTACTAAGACAGAGAATATATATATATATATATATATATATATATTTAAAGAAATCAGAATTTTAAATTTATCGAATTCCTATAATAATACTTCAAAAGTTTTTTTTTTTTTTGAAATGTAGAAAAAGTTATACATATTTTTATAGTATTAATATGATTTTTTTTTTTTTTTGTGCAATTTTTTGTACGAAAATTCCACAAATTATTTTGTACAAAAATATATCAAATTAATTATATTATTTATTTTAATTTATATATTTACTTTAATTATTTATTTTATGCAAATAAAATTATCTCAATAGAAACTTTCTTTACAAAATAATTAAAATTTAAGCAAGCTATCTCACTGGCTTTCCTTTACCATTTATCTCATTTTTAGTGCGTATCTGTATGCATCATTTTTACTAATTGGGCAGTTGCTTGGTCTCCAACCCTAATGAATATTATTTATATAAATATATACTCGTAGCTTAAAAATTATTTAGTCTTTCCCCCAATATAGTACTCAGAGTGTTTTTAAGTAGACCTCAATGTACGGTAGGTACCCATTCCCCTTACACTTACCTGTTCGTTGCTCTTTCACTAAACCTTCCTCCACTTCTTCATTGTTCCCTTAACTCTTTCACATACCGTCTCCTCTTTTCGGAGACAGTGTCTCTTTTTCACTGTCTCCGCTTTTCTTTGCGACCTTTGCTTCTTTTATTTACCCATTTCGGCTGCAAGAAGAAATGAGACTTTTCTTACTACGGATCAGCCAAGGGGTGAAGGAATTTCCTGTTAGACCACCCATGGCACGATCGTTTTACTTTGTAACACTCATTCTTACGCTTTTTAGGTTGGTTGGTGTTGATCCTTGGGAATTATTTTTGTTTCAAGGAGGTTCTTCAGTGACATTCATTGGTTCAGATAGATTATTTGAACGTGGCAATGCTTAAAAGTCGTAACAGAAAAGGAAGACTTGTTAAGGTATACAAAAAATTACTATTGTTCTACATCTAAAAGTTCTGTATTATCAGAAACTTAGCAATTGACAACATTTCAGTCTAGATTTTTAAAGTCTAGAAAAAAAAAATCGAGAATGTTTAAGAAATCTATGGAGAATAGATAGATGGAGGCAAGTGGATCTTAAAATCTAGTACTGCTAGCAGTCATTTATGTGGTCCAAGGAGACCTTCAATGACATTCATTGGTTGAGATGGAATATTTGGATTGTGTGGCAATGCTCAAAAGTCGTGGTAGAAAATCAAAACTTATAGAATAATGTAATTATAATTTTTTTGTGTGCCTGTGATATCTAAAAGTTCTGTATTTTTAGAAATTTAACAATTGACAATATTTCAGTCTAGATTTTTAAAGTGTAGAAAAATAAAATTGACTCGAGGATACATTTACGCTATGGAGAAAGCCTTTAGGCATAGATAGACCGATGCAAGTAAATCTTATAATCTAGTACAGCCAGTAGCCATTTTTGTGATTTGACAAATTAATATTTGAACTACTGTACAATTAAACCTTTATCAATAATAAATAAGACAAATTACAAACAAAGTCGGCTTTTGGAATATAATTAATTTGAAGATTCTACCCAATTTAAAAGAGAGCTTTGTTAATCTATCCAT
This sequence comes from Caerostris darwini, assembly GCA_021605075.1. Taxonomy (NCBI): domain Eukaryota; kingdom Metazoa; phylum Arthropoda; class Arachnida; order Araneae; family Araneidae; genus Caerostris; species Caerostris darwini. Next base: position 64,304 of record BPLQ01005811.1, on the reverse strand, counting down.
GCCAGTTTTCTACTAATTAGACGAATGCGAAATGAGCTGGTGAAAAGCAAATGTATGGACGGAACTGTATCAGAACATTCTGTGACGTAGACTATCTTTATAAGGTCTTTGAACCTGCTAATCATTTTGACCACATCATGGTGGGTGGTAACGTCCTACCTAAGACGTTGTGGAATAATGCTTTTCGGAAAGTGCTTCAGCGGATTTATGTGGAACATTGTTGGGGGCGGTAAATTCCCGCCGAAAAATAAACTAATCATGTAATCCAATTGTGAATGCAATATGATTTTTTCAAATGAGTAAATGTAGGAAAATTTTTTGTCTGTGGAAATCGAACTTTCATCTCATTCCACATAAGTTGGGCGGTCATTATGGGATAAATCGTTGACTATAGCATATTTTATGATATACCTTTTATATATATAACCCGGTGTTCTGTTATTGAAAATAAAATATTTTAAGTTTTGGTAAATTTTATTAAGAAAAAATAGCTTTGCAGAATTATAGGATCTTTAGAATCTAAATAACTCATCTCAAGTAATATGAGTATGTATATAAATTGGCCAAATAAAGCTATATTACTTATCCGTGAATTCCCAGTATATCTATATACATATAGATATTTTTTTTAATGTGCCAGCATTTGTTTTTTAAGAGTATAAGAGCATTAATTTGAAAACCAATACTGTAAATTTTCTGCCTTATTTTTTTTTATAAATAGCTCATGGACTGACGCCAGTCAGTTTTTTTATTTGGTGGCTTAAAAATTTGACGGGAATAAAATAATTTTTTTTTTTTTTTAAATTGAAAAATACTTAAGAATTTCTTTGTAATTTTAGAATGACGTAATCAATTCAGGTTTGGTTTGTTGCTCTACGGTCATCTTATGCACACTTTAGGCTAAACGGCATGGGTTAGTTTAACATTTGTGTTCCTACAGTTTAACATCCATGCCACCACAATTATTCGAACTTGAAGCCTGTGATACCAAAGGCCGGAACGCTAGCCATTTGGCCACCAGTCAGCAATAAATTCTAATTGATTTCAAAGCTGTTCTATATATATTTTATTAATAAATGAACGCAAACCCGTTGAGTATGGGAAAAAAGGGGAAAAAAAGCCCAAGAGAAAATTATTGCAAAATGTAGTTGTCTAAGCTGTTTCGAAATTTAGTGATTAGTAAATTTGTTTTTATATTTTTACTTTTTCTATAAAAACTATCTTATTCATTGACTGCTAATTATCTTGTTCATTGTGTTCCACTATGTAGGCCAACTGCAGCCCATCTACAGGTGTTGATGAGTGGACTTTTTGGAGTAACTGTCCCATGTTTATGTGCCATATATGAGAAAATTCGAGAATACACTCATTCAATAGATTGCCGATGCGAGACTTTTACACGTGCTATCATAGTCGCCATCTAGTTTTCTCATTCCAAGAAAGCAGAGATACTGCACTGGACTAGAAACTATGTCCTGCTATATGTAAGCACTGGACAAATAAAAGCACTATTCCGCGGCTTGACGGCCATTTTGCTGGCGCTGAGGTCTTTGGTACCACTGGCTTCAGGTTCGAATCCTGGTGGTGACATAGATGTTTATTGGTGATTCTGAATCCACGTTAAACTGTAGGTCAAATTAGCCTAAAGTGTACACAAAATGACCGTAGAGCGACAAACAATACCAAACAAAACTAAAACCTCTGTTCCTTATAAATGTTATTTTTCGTAAGGTTTTTTTTGTGAAAAAAAATTCCTATTTAAAAATATCAAGAAATAAATACCCAGTAGTATAAATACACTTCAATAGCAGTATGTCGTAATAATTTTTTTTCCCCCATCAACCTTTTAACTTTTTTTTTTTTAGTTTTTTTTTTAATCTATGACAAATATTGTTACCAATAATATTTGCTAATATTTGGAAACTTATTTCTGCATTGTGTACATTTAATGTAAAACAGAATAACTTATATTTGACAAATAAAGGCAATATAACTTATAACGACAATAAAGGGAGCATAAACATTATTTTCTTGGAACTCTGCCTGTTTCCATGGCAACCATAACAGTCATCGGAAAAAGGTTCCTTTGAAGTAAATTTTATTTTCGACGGTAAATAAAAATGAATTGTATATTGTTGATATGTAACGAAACTATATATTGAAGTCCGATTTCTTTGCTACTTCTAAAGTTATTACATTTGTTATTTCCTATATTTTAGGGGAACCTTGTTGATTAGTACGATTTCAGGGGCTTATTCCAAATATTGTTCAATGAACCTTCTTTAAAGGTTAGAAGGGTTATATTGTCTTTTAAGAGTACTTTTAGATATAACTTACCCACATTTGCGAGTCCTATACGGTGAAGTACCCACTTTCAAAATGCTGTAACAAAAGAACCACTCGTTATGAGTTCAAATTTGAACTGAAGGTACTTGAAGAAGGGGGAAACGGTATAGCATCAAAAAAAGTTCCACCGATTTTTCCCATCCATTTTGATATGACCTTGCCGTGGTGGATGACCTTTCAACTAACAATATCAGTACTGTTGACTTGGAAGTCATTTTTTTTCCGTCAAAAAACCGAAACAATCAAGCACATTGAACACTACAGTTGGTTTAATGTGCAACTCATGGCAAATACGTTGTAATTTCGATTCAAAAATATCACTGGGAGCCAAATTCCCTTTCGTAATGCCGCTTACAGCAATGTTTATTAATACTCTTTGATGCCGTACCGTTTCCCTCTTCAAGTATCTTTATTTCAAATTTGAACTCATTGTGACAAGTGTTTCTTTTTTTTACAGCATTTTGAAAGTGGTACTTTAATTAAAATCTCCCTGTATAATAAAACGAGAGACTGATTTACTTGCCTCATTGCGGCCTGAGGACCAATTATCTAGTGCTTTGGCCTTTGGTACCACAGCCTTCAGGTTCGAATCCAAGTAGTGGCATGGATGTTTTGTTAGTGGTTCGGAGTCCACGTTAAATTGTAGGTCCCGGTTTAATTAGCCCAAAGTGTGCACAAAATAACCGTAGAGCGACAAACCAAACCAGAATCACAAAATCGGAAATTACTTCTTTATGCAGTAATGTACACAAAATTGAAATTAAGTGAATATGAGGTTTATTAATGAATGTATATCAAAAGTAACATGGTCAACAGGAACAAAAGTAAACGGCGGATGATATTGTTTTAATGCTAAATACTTTAGATTGTCTTGCGCTCTGGCCTTTGATACCACAGGCTTCCACGGTTCGGAATCCACGTTAAACTGCAGGTCCCGATCTATATTAGCCCAAAGTGTGCACAAAATTACCGTAGAACGGCAAAACAATCTTGACGTTGTAGCGGGACATCCTGGCATAACCGACACGGTCAAATTTGAATTGTCCTGTACCAGACCTAACATGATCGGATTCCTTTACGATTCATGATAGCTCTCTGGAAATAAATCCTCTCGGATAATGCAGACGTCCAAAGAAGGAATGGGCATCATCGGATATCGTTATGCTCTTACATTCTGGGGCTCGCCCATTTCAGTAAGCAGTTCCATAAGTCAAATGCATATCTGCTAGTTCCGTATTCGTAAGATCAGCTATCCTGTTACCACTGCGTCACTTTGCGAAATGCTCTGCGAGAAAGCTCGGAAATTTTGTGGTCGTGAAACTCCATCTACCGCGTCGGGAAATTATTTCCCAGATGTTTGCGTATCTCTATATGCCATCTCTTAAAATTGAATGTAACTATAACAATCTAGCGGTTATAACTGCATTTATGATAATTCATAACAATGTGTGCATGCTAGATTTCGAGGCAAGGCATTGTCATCTCATTTCCCTGGATCCCGTTCTGCAGTCTGGCCTTTTGGATGAAATGTTAACGACACAATGAATTGAGCCTTGTCATGCTTTTATATTCTTTTGTTTTACGCCAATTGTAATTCTCACGTGCTCATCCCGTGCCTCTGACTTTTGCCATTCAAATTTTATAGAAGGATCGCAGCAATAAAATTTGGGTTCGGAAAATCAGGCTGTTTTATTTGTTCTCATGAATTTTAAGTATATTAAAGCTTCGCAATGTTCTTTTAGTGTAGTTCTTAAATGATTTTAATTTCAAGATTGTTAATTCAAATCTCTTTTGGAATATTTTCACGTTTGTGTGTGTTCAGTATTTTTAAAAAATTAAATTGATTTTATTTGAAAAAAAATTTAAAAGGATTATATACCACAAATTCTCCCAAGAATGAAAAAAAAGTACTCATTGTATGTAAGTATTGATTCCCTTTAGTTAATAATACTGATTTTTAAATACTGTATATGTGATTATTTTAAAGAAAAGGGAAATTAAAAAAATTTCACTGTAAAAATAAACTGTATATAAACTGTATAAAATAAACTCATTACGCTTGTGAAAGTGTAAAGGACCCGTTATGTTACGAATTTTTAAAATGTTCTTTAATGATTTACAATAATGTTAAATGTGATTTATGTGAGCATTGTTTTGTTATTTATTATTTTTTAAATAATTAAAAAAAATTTTTTTTCTAGTCTTGTAACGTGTTTAGCTAAATTTTGTTAATTAAGTGTCTTTTTAAATGATTTTTTTGTAAAATAATTTTAATTGTTCTAGATAATTTTTATGAGGAGAGCTTTAAATAAAAGGAAGCCAAAAGATTTTTTTTTGTTTAATAATTTTAATTGTTCTATAGAATTTTTGTGAGGAGAGCTTTAAATACCAGGAAGTCAAAAGATTTTTTTTCGTTATTTAATTTTAATTGGTCATTGGTCAAGCGTAAAGTGTGTAAAATAAACTCGTTACGCTTGTGAAATTATGAAGAACCGTTATGTTACGAATATTTGAAATCTTTTTAATAATTTACAATAATAATAAATGTGGACACTGTTTTGTTATTTATTATTTTTTAAATATTTTTTTATTTTTATTTATTTATTTATTATTTTTTTTTTTTAGTCTTGTAACGTGTTAAATAGCTAGATTTTATTAATTAAGTTTTTTTGTAATATTGATCTGCAGAACATGTTTAATTGTACACCGTTGTCATTTTAATTATTCTACAGAATTTTCGTGAGGAGAGCTTTTCGATTTTTTTTTTTTTTTGTTCAATAATTTTAATTGTTCTACAGAATTTTCGTGAGGCGAGCTTTAAATAAAGGAAAGCCAAAAGATTTTTTTGTTTAATAATTTTATTTGGTCATTTTAATTTGTTCTACAAAATTTTCGTGAGGAGAGTTTTAAATAAAAGAAAAACAAAAGATTTTTCGTTTAATAATTTTAATTGTTCTACAGAATTTTCGTGAGGAGAGCTTTAAATAAAGGAAAGCCAAAAGATTTTTTTGTTTAATAATTTTATTTGGTCATTTTAATTTGTTCTACAGAATTTTCGTGAGGAGAGTTTTAAATAAAAGAAAAACAAAAGATTTTTCGTTTAATAATTTTAATTGTTCTACAGAATTTTCGTGAGGAGAGCTTTAAATAAAGGAAAGCCAAAAGATTTTTTATTTAATAATTTTATTTGGTCATTTTAATTTGTTCTACAGAATTTTCGTGAGGAGAGTTTTAAATAAAAGTAAAACAAAAGATTTTTCGTTTAATTATTTTAATTGTTCTACAGAATTTTCGTGAGGAGAGCTTTAAATAAAGGAAAGCCAAAAGATTTTTTTGTTTAATAATTTTATTTGGTCATTTTAATTTGTTCTACAGAATTTTCGTGAGGAGAGTTTTTAAATAAAAGAAAAACAAAAGATTTTTCGTTTAATAATTTTAATTGTTCTACAGAATTTTCGTGAGGAGAGCTTTAAATAAAGGAAAGCCAAAAGATTTTTTTGTTTAATAATTTTATTTGGTCATTTTAATTTGTTCTACAGAATTTTCGTGAGGAGAGTTTTAAATAAAAGAAAAACAAAAGATTTTTCGTTTAATAATTTTAATTGTTCTACAGAATTTTCGTGAGGAGAGCTTTAAATAAAGGAAAGCCAAAAGATTTTTTTGTTTAATAATTTTATTTGGTCATTTTAATTTGTTCTACAGAATTTTCGTGAGGAGAGTTTTAAATAAAAGAAAAACAAAAGATTTTTCGTTTAATAATTTTAATTGTTCTACAGAATTTTCGTGAGGAGAGCTTTAAATAAAAAAAACCAAAAGATTTTTTTTTTATTTAATAATTTTAATTGCTGTACAGAATTAACGTGAAGTGAGCTTTAAATAAAAGAAAGCCAAATGATTTTTTTTACGTTTAATAATTTTAATTTGTCATTTTAATTGTTTTACAGAATTTTCATGAGGAAAGGTTTAAATAAAAGAGAGGCAAAAGATTTTTTTGTTTAATAATTTATGTAACCAAAATGGTATTATTTTTGAGTCAAAATAAGTTGAATAAATCTGTATATTTCAATTCTGATTTTTAATTTTGAATTAATGTATCATTGGTTAAATGCTGACAATTCCTTAGTTATTTTTTATTTTTTACCTGATTTATTTAACTATTTGTTTATTTATTGTTCTGATATTTCTTTTAATAATTTGCATACATTTGTGTTTATTTATACTTCACTGATTTGTTTCCATAAAATATTTTTCTTCTCTTTAAGAACTGTATATTTTTATTCTTTAAAACTGTAAATAAATAAATAAATAAAATAAAATGAAAGCTGAATGATTGGTGAGAAAAACACTTATAATTTTTTTAAATATTGTATTCTTTTTTTTTATTTGAACCTGAATGCATTTTATTTACTAGCTGCATGCATTTTATGTACCCCTACAATAAACAACATATAGCTTTCCCTAAACTATTATCGGAAAATTGTTAGAAAATTATTACCCTCTGAAAACATGACATTTTTACAACATGCTTTCACTTAACGTGCATTACGGTGCAATTCTCTATAACACAGCAGTTCCTACATCATTTTGGAAATCCATGATCATTACCAACCGTTTTCTTGCTTTTTTTATTATTGAAAAGTAATGAAAACATTTTTTGATAAATAATGTATGTCAATAATAAATCTTCATTTTTATTGTTATATTAGAGATATTTCTCTTAATAATAAAATAAAACATATTTTGTTATATCTTTGGAACATTTTTTTTATTTTGTGTTTTATAATATTCTATAACACGGCATTTTTTGATATACCACGTCATTTGTGAGTAAGAAGGGTAACATTTGAACTCGTTTACAGCATTAAGTAGTTTAAATAGCATTGTTCTAAAACAAGGGTGGCCAACACAAATGATCTTGAGGGCTACTTTGGAAATGCATCCTAACTCCGCGGGCCGCAGATAAAATTTATACATCTTTATATTAGATTTAGACTCACTAGAGACATTTTTTTGGAGTGAAAAATTGAAACATAATGAGTTATTATTGTGTTTACTATTATTCTTACATGTAAACATAGATAATATAATAATAATGATACTAAACGCACACTGTAAAGAAATACATAACACTAAAAATGAAATATAAAAAATATATAAATATAAATGAAATAAAAAAAATTAAATCATTAAAATACTTATTTTATTAGTGCGATATTTATTTGCGCAAGAATATTATTTTAAAATCAAAGTTAATTGTTTCTCATAATTTCGACAGTTAATTTTTGATTATATGGATGCACACATAATATATTTTTTTAATACATTGGATTTCGCTACTTTGGCCATTATAAAATAAATATATTTTGTAAAAGTGTAATAAATCTCACGGGCTGGAAAAATGTTGAAGGCGGGCCGCGGGTTGGCCCCCCCCCTGTTCTAAAATATTGTGAAACAATTTAAGGCTTAATAATTTAATTATTATAAATCTGGCATTCCTAATCAAATCAAATCAAATTAAATTAAATTAATCAAGACCACTATTTATTTAAAAAATCACGATTTTATTTGTATATTCGATTTAATTAATTCGTTATTTTCAAAATTAAATTCAAATTGGCATACCGAGTTTTATAAGCCTAGGGTGTTCCAAATCTAATTTTTTTTACATCATTTTGAAAATCCATGATTATTAGTAATCTTTTTCTTGCTTTCTTTATTATTAAAAAAATAATGAAAAAATTTTTGAACAATAATGTATATCAAATAATAAAAATGTATTATTTAATAATAATAATGTATGTAAATAATGTTATTTTTTTTGTCTATTGTTTTATTAAAGATATTTTACTTAATAATACAATATATTTTGTTATACTTTTTATTTTGTATTTTTATACAATAATATTTTATAACACGGCATTTTTCGATAAAGCACGTCATTTGAACACTTGTACAGCAATTAAGTAGTTTATGTTGCATTGTTCTAAAATATGTGAAACAACGTAAGACTTAACAACTTAATTCCTAAAAACTTGACCGTCGGTAATCTGACGAAATAAAATCAAATTAAATTAGCTAAAATCGCTACTTATTTTAAAAATCGCGATTTTATTTGTATTCGATTTAATTAATTCGTTATTTTCAAAATTAAATTTAAATTGCCTACCGAGTTTTATAAGCCTTTGTGTTCCAAATCTAATTTGGGTTCAGGAACAGAAACGGTTTTCCTGTTTTCTTCCCGCATTTTGCTTTATTAAACGCTTTCGGTCATTGACTCCTAATTGGGCTTTTTGCATCTCTTACAGCTGTGACTCTCCGTAACGTTGAACGGACCGCTTTGCTTTTTATTTATTTTTTTATTTTTCTTTCCATCTGCATGTCACGCTTTGGTAATTGAAGTGTAACTCTTTTAATTTTTTTGTTTTTTGTTTTTCATTATTTCCTTCTAAGTAGAACAGGTGAAAGTCGCAGTTTAATTTTGTCATCCAAACGATATTATCATTTTATAGAATTATTTAATCAGTTTTCTTTCTTTTGAGAACATTTTGTGAAAACGATTTTTTTTATTAAAAAAAAAATAATAAACTTTGTGGTAAAGCCGTCCTGAGGCTAAAAGAAAAACCAAAATTAGTATTATTACGCCTAGAATATAGTTCGTTTCTCTATGCTATAAATAGAATTGATAAAAAAAATGAATTTCAGACGGAACTATTATTATTATGCTTATGTGTTATAAATATGTGTTTATAATTATAATTATCTAATAACTTTTCTTCTTTTACAAACATTTTATGAAAACGATTTTTTTTTATTAAAGAAAATAAACTTTGGGTAAAGCCGACCTGAGGCTAAAAAAATAACCAAAATCTGTATTGTTACGCCTGGAATATAGTTCGCTTCTCTCCACTATAAATAGAATTGATCAAAAATAAATTTCAGACAAACATTATTTAATTTTTTTTTCATTGTTTCCTTTTAAGAAGAACAGGTGAAAGTCGCAGTTTAATTTTGTCATCCAAACGATATTATCAGTTTATATAATTATTTAATCAGTTTTCTTTCTTTTCAGAACTTTTTTATGAAAACGATTTTTTTTTTTTGATTTAACAAAATAAAAAAATAAACTTTAGGTAAAGCCGTCCTGAGGCTAAGAAACAACAACCAAAATCAGTATTATTACGCCCGTAATATAGTTCGCTTTTCTCCGCTAAAAATAGAATTGATAAAAAAGGAATTTCAGGCGGAACTGTTTAGATTTAGGTCTAAACAGTAAGGCGTATTTGTATAATTTAGGCGTATTGTTTACTGTTCCTGTAAAAGTTGTATTTTAGAATGCTTTTGCCTATAATATTATTTATAATTATTGTGTACGTATGTATTATTATTATGTGTTTATAATTTTGATTATTTAATAAGTTTTCTTCTTTTGAGAGCATTTTATGAAAACGATTTTTTTTTTATTAAAAAAAAAACTTTGTGGTAAAGCCGTCCTAAGGCTAAAAAAAATAATCAAAATCTGTATTGTTACGCCTAAAATATAGTTCGCTTCTATCGTCTATAAATAGAATTGATAAAAAAATTAATTTCAGACGGAAAACAGTTTAGATAGAGGCCCTAAAAAATTAATTAAAAATTAAATTTAAAGGCTAAAAATCAAAATTGTTAAAAATAAATACAAATTATTACAATCAATACGAAGTAAATACAATCTATTACAATCAATACGAAGTAAATACAATCTATTACAATCAATATGAAGTAAATACAATCTATTACAATCAATACAAAACAAATGCAAACTATTACAATCAATACAAAATAAATACAAACTATTACAATCAATACAAACTATTACAATCAATACAAAGTAAATATAAACTATTTCAGTCAATACAAATTAAATGCAAACTATTACAATCAATAAAAATAAAGGCAAACTATTACAATCAATACAAAATAAATACAAACTATTACAATCAATTCAAAATAAATGCAAACTATTACAATCAATTCAAAATAAATGCAAACTATTACAATCAATTCAAAATAAATACAAACTATTACAATCAATTCAAAATAAATGCAAACTATTACAATCAATTCAAAATAAATGCAAACTATTACAATCAATACAAAATAAATGCAAACTATTACAATCAATACAAAATAAATGCAAACTATTACAATCAATACAAAGTAAATGCAAACTATTACAATCAATACAAAGTAAATGCAAACTATTACAATCAATACAAAATAAATGCAAACTATTACAATCAATACAAAATAAATGCAAACTATTACAATCAATACAAAATAAATGCAAACTATTACAATCAATACAAAAAAAAATACAAAATATTTATTCTTTTATAGAGCATTTTTGGGCATTGGCATTAAATTATTTAATTAATTATTAAAAGTAATTATGTTAGCTTCTTTTGATGTATTTTTTATACAGTATTCTAACATATTTAACTCATATTTTCACAAAAACAATTCGCTTTTTTATGGTTAGAAGAAAGAAAAAAAAAAAAAACATTTTTAGAAGCAACCCAAACATATATTCCATTCATTCATTTATTCTTTCGTAAGTCTGGAAAGTTTGTCTGAAATGTTTCGTGTTCTTTTATTTAATTTTGAAAACTATTAAAGGGAAAAAACCCCATTTATTTTTTAGGAAATAAAATCGTCTCATTAAGACGAAACAGTTCAATTATTGACACTACCGTATTACATAACCTACATTTGATTGTTTTGTTTTCAACAGTGACTTCGCGATAACCATAACCATAACTTTCCTTCCTGTCAGATTTGTCAAGGTAAATGGGATTGGTTGTGAAATCGGTTGCAGACATTCTACCGTCTGACGCATAATTTAAAAGGGATTTGTTGTCATTTATAAGCTTTTCAGGCATACTTTCTTATCAATTATTTCGTTTTGTCTTTATTCTTCGTAGATGAGTTACATAACTTTTCTATTTATCTACGTAGTTTTACTTGGCTTAAGACGTCACATGTTGTTCTAGTGATTAAAATAATCATTTATACTGATTTTAATTAGAAATTGAAATTATGTCTGATGTATAAAGAAATGATTGCATTAATATGCTGTATTTTTGCATCTAAATTTTTTTTTAAATTTAAAGTAACAATACAATCTTATTATTAAAAACTATTATTAATGTAATGTTAATTTCAGACCTGTTGATATTATTTAATATGCAATTTTAATGATATCAACAAGTCTGCTATTAGTATTATTTTAAGCAAAATTTTCTAAATAAATTTCTCCTTCAACTTCCTGCGGCCTAGTGGCCAATTGGTTAGCGCTCTGGCCATTTGTACCACAGGCTTCATGTTCGACTCCTGGCTGCGGCATGGATGTTTGTAGTGGTCGATGTAGTGGTTCCATGTTAAGCTGTAGGTTCCGGTCTAACGTATGAATAAACTGACCGTAGAGCGACAAAGTAAACCACGTTTCTTTTTGAAGATTTTAATGAATATTATCTAATAAGTTGTTGATTGGTAATCAATGGATCGATATATAAAGGTTTGGATTAGATTTATTTCATAATAATTTCTGTTTATTATGACCGTAGTGCGATTACCAAACCAAAATTACCCCTTCTTTAAAAAACATCATATACCATTTAAAAGTTTTTCACTGTTTAATTGTAGATATATTTTCATCAGTCTTATATATAATAATTATATAATTTAAGTTAATAATCCCGTATAAGAATAATTGTCGCCAAATTAGATAAATTTGGCGCGTTTGTGAGGGAATTCCATTGAAAATTTCTCATTTTCATAATATTTCCTCATGGCGAATTTCAGGAAGTTATCTTCTCAAGATATCTGCGGGCTGATGGCCCATTGGCTAGCGCTCTGGCTTTTGGTATCACAGGCTTCAGGTTCGAATCCCGGCAGGGGCATGATATTTGTAAGTAGTTCGGAATTCACGTTAAACTGTAGGTCCCGGTCTAATTAACCCAAAGTGTGCATAAAATGACCGCAGAGCGAAAATCCAAACCAATCTCAAGATTTCTGTATATTTACATTCATAAAGGGCATTTAAATATCATGTATAATACTTTATTGTGTGATAAATTTTTTTTAGTAAGTCCTTTGTTTCATTTTATGAAAATTGTTGGTTTTAAAACATTAAAAAATGTAAAGTAAGTTCGATTGAAAATGCCTATTTTCATCTTCATCTAAATAGTTATCAAAGCCAGGGATTAACCCGGTTTCCACGGTGCTTTCATGACAAAATAATCAAATTGATATGCCACTGAAAAATGCTACTTTCCCAATTGTGTTTCTCTGAGCTTGAATCTTTTATGTTCTGTGTGACTATAGTCATCCAAATTTTCATGCTGCCTATATTATGTTCCTATTTTAGCATCACTGGGGAATTAGGCAGTTATAGTATGTATTTTTCGTTTGTATCGTTTTGTAATTTTCCTTTTTATTGCATCGAATGTTATGGTTGTTTTATTTTTCAGTTTCGAAATAAGGTACGATTTTAACTTAGAATGTTTTGTACATGTTAGTACTCAGTATTAGATTTACAAACTTCTAGAGTACATTTAGACCAATATTCCCCAAACTTATTTGTCCTACCATCAGCTTAAAAAATAATTTATTCAGTGCCTTCTTGGATATCTGCCTTCTTTAAGCGGCAAACAAAGATTTATAATAAAAATTGTGTTCTCGTATTTTTTATATATGCATCCATTTACATCTTACATTTGGTACCACATGCCTGAAATGCCGCCCTGGCGGTGGCATGGATGGAAGTTTATTAGTGGTTCGGAATCCACATTAAACTGTGCGGCCTGATGGCCAAATGGCTAGCCCACTGGCACTTTATTTGGATTAATTTTCACCATTTATTTCTGTCTAAATAAGATGTATCTGCTGCCAAAAGGATTTAAATAAAAGAAGATAAACTTTAATTGTTTACAATTAATTATTAATATAAAAAATGGAACTTGAGCTTTTTCAGAGATAAAATCTCTTAAGAGATATGTAACAATTTTCAGGAAGAAATTAGTGGTGACGCTTTATTTAGGGCCTGATCGCCGAGTGACTAGCGCTCGGTGCCACAGGTTTCGGGTTCGAGTCCCGGCAGTGCCATGACTCGATTTGTAGTAGTTCCGTATCCATTTATGAAGAATGGAGTTTGAATCTTAGGATTCATAAGAATTATGAAACGAAATCTTCTTAGAGATATGTGTCGGTTATCCAGTAAAAAAAGCGGCCTAGTAACTAATTGGCTAGCGCTCTGGTCTTTGGTACCACAGGTTCCAGGTTTGAATTCTATCAGTGGCATGGATGTTTGTGAGTGATTCGGAATTCATTTTAAACTGTAGGTCCCGGTCTGTTTAGCCTTCATGTGCACAAGATGACCATAGAGCAATAGACCAAACCATATTAAACTGTAGTCCCGGTTTAATTAACCTAAAGTGTGCAAAAAATGACAGTAGATCGACAAAAACAAATTTTAGAATATAGTAAATAAAGATGCTGAAAATTATAAAACCGTTGAACCTTCTTCTTGAAGCCGCTATAATTCTAATATAGGCCGAGACGTTACAAGGGATAATTGTTCCACATTTTTGGGTTCAGTGTGGAAAAACTCCCTCTAGGCAACATATTGATGTGCGGCACTTTCACATCTATCACATTTTACATGGAATCTCCTTGCTTCTGATAGAAGTGACTGCAATACTTACCACCAGGGCATTCGAATTCGTGCTTTCTTACACACTATTATTATTAAAAGTGTTTTATAACAAACACATTTTTTTTAAAGATGACATATTTCTTTTTATACTCTGGATATTTCATGTAAAAGTGTTATTTATGAATATATACCATATTCTGGTATGTTTGAGTTACTAGCATATTTTTCAATCTTTTGAGCAATTTATTTGAGACATTAAAAATAACATTTACTAACTGTCTAAAAACATATTTATTATTTGAATTTCAAAAATATATTTGAAACTCTAGCACCAGCAGCAGACTTTTAAAAAACACCTTTCGTAGAATTTTATTAAATTACTATACATAAATTTTCTAATTAAAATGTAAGACAAAAATAAAAGTCCATTACAATTTATTTGGAAAAAAAAAAAAAAATCGAAATTAAGATATTGATGAAAAATTTAAATCCGTATTTGGTTTCTTGTAACATGAAATGCGATGGGAAATTAATTTGAGAAATATGAAGCTCTGTAGAAATTCAAGCCAATGCATAAAAGAAATTGATAAAATGTTATACGAGAGGTAATTGTTAAAAAAAATAAACTCTACTTCTTATTACATGACTTAACTATATTACTTTCACTAGGATTTTCGCCACTTAAGTTTGTAATTAAGAAATGAAACAAGATCAGCCCCGGAAATTGGAAGGGAGATGAGAAGAACTTATTTTTTGAGTAAATTGATCCATCTTTATAAAAATATTGAGTTGTGGGTACGTGAATTTTAGATTAGAAATTCTAGTACATATTTTATATATTTGTGGCAAAATGGTTTTAAAGATTTGTGACGAAAAGTTTTTTTAAAATTGATATATATTGGTCGAGAGATGGCACTCTGTGCCCCAGCTTCGGGTTCGAGTCCCGGCGGTGCCATGGATGTTTGGTAGTGGTTCGGAATCCATGTTAAACTGTAGGCCCAGTAAGACGGTAGAACTATTCAATCTATTGAACTATTTAATTCTGTTTATAGCTATTCATTAAAAATAATTTGCCAACTCTCTAAAAACTTATTTATTACTGGAATTTTAAAAACATTCCAAATTGAAAACAGAACTTTAAAAAACACCTTTCGTAGAATATTATTAAATTACATTTAAATTTTCCTTTTTATTAAAAAAGAAAACAACAGTCAAAATCCATTAAAATGACCTTGAATAAAAAAAAAAATATTAAATTCAAATAAAAATTT
Organism: Caerostris darwini; assembly: GCA_021605075.1. NCBI lineage: Eukaryota > Metazoa > Arthropoda > Arachnida > Araneae > Araneidae > Caerostris > Caerostris darwini. Next base: position 48,995 of record BPLQ01005811.1, on the reverse strand, counting down.
AATAAATCCCAAACTTAGGACAGTTTAGGTAGGAAAAATAATTTTAAAATAATTTAGTAAAAATTTAAAAATCTGTATTTGATTTCTTGTAATCTAAGATGCAATATTAAATTAATTTGAGAAATATGGAGCTCCGTAGAAATTCAAGCATATGCATAAAAAATTTATAAAAATGTTATACGAGAGATAATTGTTAAAAAAAATAAACTCTACTTCTTATTACATGACTTAACTGTATTACTTTCACTAGGATTTTCGCCACTTAAGTTTGTAATTAAGAAATGAAACAAGATCAGCTCCGGAAATTGCAAGGGAGATGAGAAGAACTTATTTTTGAGTAAATTGATCTATCGTTATAAAAATATTGAGTTGTGGTATGGGAATTTTAGATTAGAAATTCTAAGTACATATTTTATTTTAACGAAAAGTTTTTTAGATCGGTTATTGATGTATTTTCATAAATAAATTAATTGAATTATGTTTATTTTTTTAAAGTAAATATTTCTAGAAAATATCATTCAATATAAATTACGTATATTTTTCATCATAAAATTATGCAAATTTCAGACTATATGCAATGTTTCATTGATTGAAAATGCCTAATATTTTTTTAATGTAAAGAATCTTGTATCTGTGACAAATACACTCAATAAACAACAACTACCACTGTTAAATGAAAATATATACAATACTGAGAAAAGGGCCTGACGGCCATATTTGACTCCATATTTAACCCTCTGACGGCCATATTTAACTCTCTGTAAATATTCTACATCATCTCTCTGGCGCTCGGTACCACAAGTTTCGGGTTCGAGTCCCGGCGGTGCCATGAGTGTTTGTAGTGGTTCGGAATCCACTTTAAACTGTAGGTCCCAGTCTGTTTAGCCTAAAGTGTGCATAAGATGACCGTAGAACGATAAAAAATCCAAACCAAACCAATCGAGTCCCGGCGGTGACCTGGGTGTTTGTGAGTGGTTCGAAACCGACTTTTAAAGCGTAGGTCCCTGCCTAATAGGATAGTAGAGCATTGTGGGCGTAGTGTTACTCGCGTCAGTAGCATATCTTCAAGCTACACGTGCCCCCTGAGTAGTGTTGAGTGAGTAAAAGCGTTTGTCGGTACAGTCCTTGCTTATGGCATAAATATAACTGTCTCTGTATTGCCAGCTGCATTAGAACAGCAGCAGCAACATATATATATATATTGTGCGTGCGTGCGTGCGTGCGTGTATATAAACACAGATAGAACAAAGAGAGCGAATAAGAGTTGCCTGTGACACACGCTGAGTCTGTATATCATTCGTTGTACAAAAATTTTCATGCTCCTTTTAAATCAGCATCGTTAAAACTAATTATCTAATCTAATCATTAAAACAAATTATATATTAATAAAGTAAAAAATTAAAAAAAATACATATATCTCAGTATTTATCTCAATTATAATATCCGTTATTTATCTTTTCTGAATCAGGACCTGAATGGCCGAGTGGCTAGCGCTCCGGCGCTCGGTACCTCAGGTTTCGGGTTCGAGTCCCTTCGATGCTATGGATGCTTGTGAGTGGTTCGGAATCCCCTTTAAACCGTAGGTCTCGGTCCTAATAGGATCGTAGAGCGTTGCGGGGGCATTGTTACTCCGCGTCCGTGGCTTATCTTCGAGTTACACGAGCCCTCTGGGTAATGCAAAGTGAGTAACGTCTACGCAGCGCTTGCCTTAAGGCATCCAAGACCAAGTGTTTGCCAGCTGCATTAGAAATAAGAAAAAATCTTTTCTGAATCTGTTATAGTGATAGGATGTGACGAAAAATTAATTGGTTCCTTTGAAGACATTAGTAAAATTGTAAAGAACTGGTGTAGTAATTGTTTGTATTCCTATTACAGATTTAATGTGTTTTATTTTTTTATTACTATCCCTTTCAAATATATTAGAGAGTTTTTGCATACCGTACGTTAGTTACCGTAGGACGTCCGTTAGCTTTTTCTCGCCTAGCGCGCATGCTCATAGGAAACTGATCATGCGCGCTAGGGAGAAAAAGCTAACGGACGTCCTACGGTAACTAACGTACGGTATGCAAAAACTCTCTATTATCCCTTCTACACTCTTTATAAGCATACACCAAACACATTTTCACACACAAACAGCGAAAATGTTCAAATCGCACGTGCATTATGCAGATGACTCGCGTCCGTAGCCTATCTTTAAGATTAATCAAATGGTAGAGTTAACACAACCATTAACTCTACCATTTGATTGATCTCTTGCAAGATGAATCAAATGGTAGAGTTGAGAGGGTGAGATGGATGGTAAATCTCTGGTATCGTTCTCTGCCAAACAGTACTTAGTTCACATTGCTAATGCATTTGGAATAGAAGGGATTTATCGAACAGGACATAATGGCCAGAAAGCTGGGTAACATAACAGTTGGGCTGATATGTTCGTAGGCTGACACATAGATGGCGCTACTAGTATTAAATCCACATGATTTCTAGTTAGTCCTAACCTTCAGAAGACACGTGTATAAATTTGACAGCTGTTGCACTATTAGTATGGGAGTTATAACATTTTTAGTGTTCATCACGTGCAGTCCAATGCCGTCTGTCTACTGGCAGATTACGAGACGAGAGATGTTTCCCTTTTTACGGGGTAGGGTTGTCAACCCTACGCCCAATACTCAATAGTTGTATTAAAATGGATTCTGAACTACTATACATATCTATGCCATCTCTGGGACTCAAACCCGATACCTGTGGTAGCGAGCGACAGAGCGCTAGCCACTTGCCCATAAGGCCCCAAAAACTATAGCATGTTATAATGTTATTATTATTTTAAATTGATTATATAGCACATAATCACAAAAAAAAAAAAAAAAAAAAAGATCATTAGAAATAACAGGTGGGCTGAAAAGTCCGTAGGCTGACACATAGATGGCGCTACTAGTATTGAATCCATAAGATTTTTAGTCAGCCCTAACCTTCAAAAGACACGTGTATAAAATTGACAGCTCTTCTACTACTAGTATGTGAGTTATAGCATTTTTAGTGAAGCAACTTTTGTTAGTTTGAAAAAATGGATAAAAAGGAATTTCGTTTGTTAATTAAAGCATTGGTTTTTGGCGAAATAACAATACTATTGAAGCCAAGGCTTGGCTTGATAAACATTATTCGGACTTCTCACCACGAAAATCAACCGTAGAGAAGGGGTTTGCTAAATTTAAACGAAGCGAAATGAACACCGAGGACGATGCACGCAGTGGACGCCCCAAAGAGGCTGTTACCGACGAAAACATCAAAAAAGTCCCCAAAATAATTTCTGATAACCGTAAAGTGAAGTTGATTGAGATAGCTGAGACCCTAAAGATATCAAATGAACGTGTTGGACATATCGTGAATGAATTTCTGTTCAAAGTGGGTGCCGCGCAGAGCTCACAATTGACCCAAAACAACAACGAATTGATGATTATAAGCAGTGTTTAGAGCTGTTCAATCTTAATAAATCCGAATTTTTGCGTCGATATGTGACAATGGATGAAACATGGCTCCGTCATTTCACACCGGAGTCCATCGACAGTCAGCCGAGTGCACTGCACGTGATGAGGACTAAAAATGCTGTAACTTCACTAAAAATGCTCCCATACTAATAGTGCAACAGCTGTTAAATTTATACACGTGTCTTTTGAAGGTTAGGGCTAACTAAAAATCATATGGATTTAATACTAGTAGCGCCATGTGTCAGCCTATGAACTTTTCAGTCCACCTGTTATATTCGATATCTAAACTTGCCTGCTCACTGTATGTAGTATACTTATAGAATGGTTTATGAACTTCTAGAACAGAGGTAGTGGGTCTAAATCTAATGTGGGGATAATTTTATATGCGTCCCGCTGGGTTATGATGCATTTACAAAGTGGCCCGCAAAATCATTTGGGTTGGCCACCTCTGGTATAGTAATAAATAAAAAAGCGAGTTTGTGAATAGAATGTCTACAATGATTTGTAGGTTTTTAAATACTACCCGACATAAAGTTTGAGAACCATGATTTGGCAGAACTAAAATATCGTTGACTTGGCGAAAATGATGAGAGAGTTTCTCGCCAAACCGCATTTATTGTTGATTTTGAGGTAATTATTTATAACAAACCATATCATGGATGGGACGGTGTGTGACATCATGCAAGGACCGTGGATTTGCAGTGTATAATTGGTGCTCTGTTTAATTCTCATTAATTAAACATCACTAAGCTTGTTATGTTTTTCCCAAATTGGTATATTTTAGATATATGTCAAAGTTAGTATCTAGTTAATATCTCCTTTGGAATCTCATTTCAGCGTCAAATTGTGATTACTAATTAGAAGTCGTTGCATAGAGCGTAATTTAATTAAATTTAAAACAAACCTTTCTGTGAAGTGCTCTTTCCAAAGTATTTTCGAGCAAAATTTCGTATTTATGGGCACAAGTGGTATACAAGCATACGTATTTATTATAAAAATTAAGCAGAAATTTCGATTAATAAATCGATAATGTATGTTTTTGACATTTATGATTTTTGAAATTGTGATAAAAAAAAAGGAAAATAAGCTTAAGAATTCTGCAGAAAGTACTATCAATTTAATGCGGAAAAAAAAATTTCACCTTTGCTCGACATCTCTTAGGACATCCTATTATTTAATTTATGAAAAGCGTCAAATTAGCATATATATGAGATCTTGTAAACATGTTTTATTCTATTCAAATAGGATTTTTTTATTTTTTTTATTTTTTATTTCATCTTGAACCATATTCATGTAAGGAAAAAAAGTAAATATCTGAAAATTCAATAATGAATTTTCATAAATTTATACTGTTATGTAGGCTGGTTTGTTCTTTAAAAGAAATAATTAAATTAAACTTATTAGTCTTAGTTCAAGCCAGTGCTGATTCTTTTAAAACGCTCGCGATATACTTAGAAGGAGGTACAAGATTTGTTGTGAGGAATATATTCTGTCAGTTTGAAGTGTACCACTGTACCCAAAAAGTAAGAACAATTATTATTTTTTTTCCAAAACTCCTTATTTATTCTTCCAAATTTATTTCATCGCCTTCAAAGTAATCCCCTCCGGACACAATACACTTATTCCAATCCTCAATGCATGCTAAAAAGTCATCGGCAGACATGGCCTTCAAAGAGAGCGGCGATTCACGTTGAATCTCTTCAATCGACTCAAAAGAGTTGTCCCCGGAAGGGTCTTTTGAGTTTAGCGAATAACCAGAAGTCGCACGGTAGGAATACGTGGTTGTGGAACTGTATGAGTCATTTTTGGCGAAAAAGTCACGAAAAATCAATGCAGTGTGAGCTGGCGCGTTCAGTGTTTTCGGTACCAATCGAGATTTGACGTGTTTGAGGCCCAAAATGGAATTGACCTATCCTTTTGAAATTCCAACATCAGCAGCACTCTCCAATTGTAAATCGAAGCACCAAATCAAGCAAAAATGCAAGCACCAAATCTTTAATTTTTCGGACGTGAGCTTCGTCGGTTGAGGTTGAGGTTGAGGGTCGACCAGAGGGCTCTTTGTCTTCAACGCGTTCTCTACCTTCTTTGAACTGTTTATACCACTTGTAAACATTTCTTTCCTGTGTAGGAATACTCACCGAATGACTTCTGCAATATTCCGTACGTTTCCGCAAACAAAACTTAATGCAAGTTCTTTGCTCAATTAATTCAGACATCTCCAAAATCGCCGGAATCAGTTTTAGCGTCTCACAAAGCCAAGCGTAACTCAAACACTAATGAATATTTTGGACGTCAAATTTCACACAGATGTAAAGGACAGTGCCAGCAACAAAGAAAAAAAAAAATGTTTATTGGAAAATGGTCTTACTTTTTGGACACAGTAGTATATATATATATAACAACTAAACTATAACATCATCATCATTGGCGCAACAGCCGTCTGTCTACTGGCAGGCGAGAGATGTATTTCTTTTTACGGGGTAGAGTTGTGAGCCCTACGCTCAATAGCCGTATTAGATCGGGACCTCCCGTTTAAAGTGGATTAATCACTCCAAACATTCATGGCACCGCCGGGACTCGAATCCGAAACCTGTGGCACCCACTAAGCGCCAGAGCAGTAGTCACTCGGCCACAAAAACTATACATGCTATACAGTTATATAATGTGATTATTATTTTAAACGGATTATATAGTACATAATCATAAAAAAAAAGAGTATAAAAATAGAGTAAAGTCATGAAAAAAAAAGAGTATAAAAATAGAGTAAAGTCATGACAAAATAAAGAATTAATTCTCTCTAGAGAGATGATTTTTCTTTTTACAGGGTAGGCTTGTCAGCCCTACTGTCAACATCCGTGTTAGACCCGGACCTACGGTTTAAAGTGGATTCCTAATCACTACAAATAACCATGGCACCGCCGGGACTCGAACCCGAAACCTGTGGTACCGAGCACAAAAATGGAAAAAAAAGAGGAAAAATTGAATAAATGAAAATAGATAAATAGAAGTGGATAGAAATAGATAAAGGAAAACAATAAAATAGAATAAACTCAGAAAATAATGAATGAATGCTCATGCGACATTTCTTAGTCTAATATTAAATTCGTTGGAAGCATTTAGAGAATTTGATTTGCAATTTTGGAAGGGGGCCAGAGAAACCAATGGATTATCCCATGTGGCCTATTTGTCACGATTTGTTGTATACTAATTTAACATCACTGTAACCGTAACGTGAAAGCTCTCTATTTCTGCCCGAAACGTAAGAAATGCTGCATCTAAATTACATAAATATGCCTTCTGGGTATAATATCTGAATATTTCCGTCCGAAATTCATCTCTTCTTTCCATAATTAAAGAAGCGGACTCTATTACAAGGAAAAAACAGTTTCGCTACTTTGATGCTTGGAAACGGTCATAATTTTTGCTTGCTATCGTATTTGTCATGTACTGGAGAGCTGCGCATATCTTGCAACGACTTTCTCTTTGAGCCATTACGTGATCGTAACCGTATCTGTCCCGCGGAGCATTCTGACATTTCTGCCTTTTTTATTGACATTATCTGGAGTGTAAATGTCACCCTAGATCAAGAGTTCGCTTGGGTGTATTTTTTTGCTAAATTAAATATAGTTCCGGTTTTTCCTCATTTACAAATTAATTCTCCGAAATCGAATTATCTTTATGCATAATATGATTATTCGTTGCCCGGTCACAGAAAATTAAATATTTTTAGTTATTTTTTGTTAATAAAATTTATATGCTTATGCAGAATTAAAAGTACGAGATTTTAAATAACTGGCCACCAGACCCTATATTTATATTAATTTAGACAAGTGGCTAACGCTCGGTTACCACAGGTTTCGGATTCGAGTCTTGGCGGTGCTATGGATGTTTGTAGTGGTTCGGAATCCACTTTAAACCGTAGGTCCCGTTCTAAAATGATCGTAGAGCGTTGCGGGGTGATTGTTACTCCGCGTCCACGGCTTATCTTCAAGCTACACGCACCTCCTGGGTACTGCTAAGTGAGTAATGTCGGTGCAACGCTTTTCTTAAGTCATCAAAGACAACTGTCGAAATTAGAATAAAATTTAAACTGCCAGTTACATTAGAATAAAATTTTTCATGTATGATATGTAAAATGTATATATTACTAAACTTTTCGACTTCACTATTACATCATCATTATTGGCGCAAATAGAATCATGCCCTGCACTGCTCCAGAAAATAAAATATTTTTAGCTATTTTTTTCGTAATCAAATTTACATGCGTGTACAGATTTTTTTTTGTCTTTAATGCCTTAAGGCAAGCGCTACTCACGTAGCACTACCCAGGAGTGCATGTAGCCTGAAGATAAGCTACGGACGCCGAATAACATTATCCCCGCAGCGCTCTACGAACATTTTAGACCGGGACCTACTATTCAAAGTGGATTACGAACCACATCAAACAACCATGGCACCGCTGGACTCGAGCCCGAAACCTGTGCTACCGAGCGCCAGAGCGCTTGCCACTCGGCCATTCAGACCCTCCAAATTAAATATAGTTTCCATTTTTCCTCAGTTGCTGATTAATTTTCCGAATTAGTAAAATTCCAAGAAGAAAACTAATTATAAAATCCTGAGGATAGCGTTATTAAAGAATACATACCCACAAGATGTTATAAACCATGTTATTCCTGTTCGCTAAATGACTGGATCTAAGTCAAAAACATATCTACCGACGTATTTCGATGACATGGTAGCAGGCAGAATAAGTTTTCCATTTAGAGTCGGTAAGTTATAGAAAAAAGGTGGATAAGGGAGTATATGCGAACACACACTTATACGTACGGCATTTGATATATTATGCTGTAAAGAGTATGTAATTGTAATTAAGAACAATATTTGTAAAGTGTTAGATATAGAATTAAGGCCTTTGATAATTTAATTTAATTTTATTTTATACGTAATTCTTTTATTAAATAAATGAAAATAATGAAAAAGAGATGAAAAATAATCACCTCTTAGATTTAGTAGATTTTTAAAGAAAATAATTAAAATAGATTTAAAGAAAACAACGAAAAAAAAAAGTATAAAAGAGGATTTGAAAGATATGTGGGAATTGTGATGTAAAAAAAAAATATCTACTGAATACTTAAAACTATATTAAATTGAAAATAAATTAATAAATAAACCTAATAATAAATAAAAAATAATTTAATAATAAATACAATTTTATAAAAAATTAACAAATAAATAATAATAAACCAATTCATTTAAAAATTAAAACTCAATTATGAACTAATAAACAACGACAATATTCATGATTTTTAAAAATCGTCAGTATTTGTATTTTTTAAACTATATTTTATTTTATTTTAGTTGTACAGCAAATTTTAATGCATCATTAATTTGCAATATAATTTTATAATTTTTTTTCATTTCATTGTTATAAATATTCTTTTTTTTGTTCATTTATTTTCATTGCAAAATGGAAACATTTAAAAGTTTGCCATCAAATATTTGGCGAGTAATTTTTTTTTATGTACATTAATGTGCGCTTTCAAAAATTCATACTGTTATAAAATAAATTTTTTTGCACAGGGTACAATTTTTTTTTATTTTTAATGTCTTTTAAATTTAGCGTTAAGAACATTTCAAGAGAAACCATTACTGGAAGATATTTACTTTAAAAAAATGAAGATTCGATCTAGAAAAGTTAAGTTATTAAAAATGCGTAATTAAAAGCACGTGTTTGCTTTTGAAATAATAAAAAAAATTGTTCTTTAAAAATATTTCCATCGTTTAGAATTAATTTTAAATTATTTTTGTCAGATAAAAAACTTTAGTCTGAAGTTGTAAAAATAATTTAAAGAAATATCCTTTCAAAAGCAGCTAGTATATAAATAATTAATTTTTGTTTGTTCTGAGTAAAGTAGTCAACTATTCTAAGCTATTCATCTTTTTCATGAATAATATAGTCATAAACTAATATTTGACTTAAGTAGTATAATAGATTTTTAAAAGCAATTTTCTATGTAGCTTTGTTTTGCTGGAAACGTTTTACTTTTCTGTACTTTTTTTATTTTTTATGCAACGAGTTTTAAAAATTCTTTTTGATATTTTCTAATATCTTTTTGTGTTATATTAAAGTTATTCATAGATGTCTGTGTAAAATAGTCTATTAAAGTCTAATATATCTCTTATAGTCTATTAAAGTCTAATATATCTCTTATAGTCTATTAAAGTCTAAAATATCTCTTATAGTCTATTAAAGGCTAATATATCTCTTATAGTCTATTAAAGGCTAATATATCTCTTATAGTCTATTAAAGGCTAATATATCTCTTATAGTCTATCTAGTCTATTAAAGGCTAATATATCTGTTATAGTCTATCTAGTCTATTAAAGTTATACATTGATGTCTATATCTGGCCATCCGTGTCATTGGTATACTTCGTCTAATGTATTTTAACTGAACTTCATTTTTCTAGACAGCAGAAATGATATATACTGAGAATACTAATTATAAGAATACTAATTATATAATACTATGAGAATACTAAATACTTTCCTTTCAAAATCGATTTATTCGTGATGCTATATTTATTATTTATTTGATTTACCTTCAGTTAATTTAACTGAGTTTAATTACTTCTAATGTCTTTTTGTGCTACATTAAAAGCCATTCTTTGATGTCTATGTAAAATAGTCTGTTAAAGTCTAACAAATCTATTATAGTCTATTAGTCTGTCTAGTCTATTAAAGTTATACATTGATGTCTATATTAGATCATCCACGGCATCGGTATATTTCGTTTGAAGCATTTTAACTGAATTATTTTTTTAAAAACAATTTTCTATACAGCTTTTTTTTGCTGAAAATATTTTACTTCTATGTATTTTTTTTTATCCCCTAGCAAAGTATCTATTAGATTGTCTTTTCGTAGCGAGTTTTAAAAATTGTTTTTATGTTGTTTTCTAATGTCTTTTTGTGCTTCATTAAAGCTATTCATTGATGTCTATGTAAAATAGTCTATTAAAGTGTAATAAATCTATTATAGTCATCAATGAATAACTTTAACAGATAGATATCTATATTAACTTATTAGGTGGCATCGGTATACTTCGACTGACGCATTTTAACCGAACTTCATTCTTCTAGATAACAGAAATAATCTATACTGAGAATAAATATGCTTTCCTTTCAAAATCTATTTTTTCGTGATGTTATATTTATTATTTATTCGCTTTACCTTGCTTTAACTTAATTTTAACAGAGTTTAATTACTTCTAATGTCTTTTTGTGCTATATTAAAAGTCATTCATTGATGTCAATGTAAAATAGTCTATTAAAGTCTAATATATCTATTATAGGCTATTATTCTATCTATTAGAGTTATTCATTGATGTATGATGGCCATCCATGCCATCCGTATATTTCGTCTGACGCATTTTAACTGAACTTCATTCTTGTAGATAACAAAAATGATCTATACTAAAAATAAATACGCTTTCTTTTTAAAATTAAATTTCGTAATGCTGCATTTATTATTTACGTCTTTATCTTTAACTAAATTTAATGAAACATTTTCTGAATTATGTAAACAATTTTATTTCGTTTGCATTTATTTGCTTGTATTTTATTAAATTAAATTTTTTATTTAAAATCTCAAAGTGAACTTTTTATATAAAAAATTTTATTTGTACATTCCTTTGACATCTATGTACATTTAATCTAAAGTATTTCAAATTTTCTGTTGTTTTCATGGCTCAAAGCTTTATTTTTCGCCCAGCTGCCTCCTGTTTATTGAATTTTTATTATACAAAGAGCAAAGTCAAACCTCTTTTCTTTTAATACATGTTGCGGTTAGTTGCCTAGGGCTCTTTTTGTGTTTGCATGTGATTTGCGGTTTGGATACACGATTAGCATTGTGGAACTTAACATACGTGTTTGAATATTCGTCAGTGTTTCAGTGAAATCTACCGCAACTTACAAACGACCTTTATCAAATAAAAGTTTTTTTTTCTTTTCTGACCTTGTACTTGATCAGGAGAGCTACAACTAATCTAGACCTTGCAGTAGCCATTTCTTTCACGTGTTGCCAAATAAGTTTTTATCTATTCGAATTTTTTAAGAATAAACTTTTAGCTTATTCTTTTAGAAAAGTAAGGAACAATATTGTTCTCCAAAAATAATAATAAATTTTTTTTTTTTTTTTTTTTTTTATTCTTTCGCATTATTTATTTTTGTATTTTAGAAATTTTTTTTTTTTTTTTTTTTTTTTCCGGTCTGTATTGCTAACAAAACTGTCAATATTATTGCCAAATTTAAAAAAAATCAAAATTCTCAAGGTGTATTGTTGTTCTCAAAAATAATAATAATAAAAAAAAAACATTTTTTTTTTATTCATTCGTATTATTTATTTTTGGATTTTAGAATTTCTTTTTTCGTTTGTAGTGTTAACGAAGCTGTCATATTATTGCCAATTTTAAAAAGTTAAAAATTCTCAAACAAACGATTTTTTTCTCCTTTATAACATGCTGCTAGTTTCATTAGTTGCTGCTTTCAAAAACTCACCATTGTTTACCTTCTATGACTTTTTAATTGAGAAACTGTGTTAAAATATTCATTTGATGGGAATTATTTACGTGTTTGCCGAATAGGTTTCTATCCTATTTATTTAAGAATAAACTTTTAGTTCATTCTTTTAGAAAAGTAAGAATCGACGTTGTTCTCAATAATAATAATAATAATAATAAATTTTTTTTAATTCTTACTTATTATTTATTTTTGTATTTTAGAATATCTTTTTTTTATCGTCTGTATTCTTAAAAGCTGTCAATTTTATTGCCAAATTTAAAAAGTTCAAAATTCTCAAACAAACGATTTTTTTCCTTTATAACATGTTTCCAGTTTCATTAAATAACAAAAAACGTGCCATTGTTTCCTTTTGTTCGTGACTTTTTAATTGAGAAACTGTGTTAAATTATTCATTTGATGAGAATTATTACGTGTTTGCCGAATAGGTTTCTATCTATTGTATTTTTTTAAGAATAAACTTTTAGCTTATTCTTTTAGAAAAGTAAGAATCGACGTTGTTCTCAATAATAATAATAATAATAATAAATTTTTTTTAATTCTTACTTATTATTTATTTTTGTATTTTAGAATATCTTTTTTTTATCGTCTGTATTCTTAAAAAGCTGTCAATTTTATTGCCAAATTTAAAAAGTTCAAAATTCTCAAACAAACGATTTTTTTTCCTTTATAACATGTTTCCAGTTTCATTAAATAACAAAAACGTGCCATTGTTTCCTTTTGTTCGTGACTTTTTAATTGAGAAACTGTGTTAAATTATTCATTTGATGAGAATTATTACGTGTTTGCCGAATAGGTTTCTATCTATTGTATTTTTTTAAGAATAAACTTTTTAGCTTATTCTTTTAGAAATGTAAGAATCGACGTTGTTCTCAATAATAATAATAATAATAATAAATTTTTTTTTAATTCTTACTTATTATTTATTTTTGTATTTTAGAATATCTTTTTTTATCGTCTGTATTCTTAAAAGCTGTCAATTTTATTGCCAAATTTAAAAAGTTCAAAATTCTCAAACAAACGATTTTTTTTCCTTTATAACATGTTTCCAGTTTCATTAAATAACAAAAACGTGCCATTGTTTCCTTTTGTTCGTGACTTTTTAATTGAGAAACTGTGTTAAATTATTCATTTGATGAGAATTATTACGTGTTTGCCGAATAGGTTTCTATCTATTGTATTTTTTTAAGAATAAACTTTTAGCTTATTCTTTTAGAAATGTAAGAATCGACGTTGTTCTCAATAATAATAATAATAATAATAAATTTTTTTTAATTCTTACTTATTATTTATTTTTGTATTTTAGAATATCTTTTTTTTATCGTCTGTATTCTTAAAAAGCTGTCAATTTTATTGCCAAATTTAAAAAGTTCAAAATTCTCAAACAAACGATTTTTTTTCCTTTATAACATGTTTCCAGTTTCATTAAATAACAAAAACGTGCCATTGTTTCCTTTTGTTCGTGACTTTTTAATTGAGAAACTGTGTTAAATTATTCATTTGATGAGAATTATTACGTGTTTGCCGAATAGGTTTCTATCTATTGTATTTTTTTAAGAATAAACTTTTAGCTTATTCTTTTAGAAATGTAAGAATCGACGTTGTTCTCAATAATAATAATAATAATAATAAATTTTTTTTAATTCTTACTTATTATTTATTTTTGTATTTTAGAATATCTTTTTTTTATCGTCTGTATTCTTAAAAGCTGTCAATTTTATTGCCAAATTTAAAAGTTCAAAATTCTCAAACAAACGATTTTTTTCCTTTATAACATGTTTCCAGTTTCATTAAATAACAAAAACGTGCCATTGTTTCCTTTTGTTCGTGACTTTTTAATTGAGAAACTGTGTTAAATTATTCATTTGATGAGAATTATTACGTGTTTGCCGAATAGGTTTCTATCTATTGTATTTTTTAAGAATAAACTTTTAGCTTATTCTTTTAGAAATGTAAGAATCGACGTTGTTCTCAATAATAATAATAATAATAATAAATTTTTTTAATTCTTACTTATTATTTATTTTTGTATTTTAGAATATCTTTTTTATCGTCTGTATTCTTAAAAGCTGTCAATTTTATTGCCAAATTTAAAAAGTTCAAAATTCTCAAACAAACGATTTTTTTCCTTTATAACATGTTTCCAGTTTCATTAAATAACAAAACGTGCCATTGTTTCCTTTTTGTTCGTGACTTTTTAATTGAGAAACTGTGTTAAATTATTCATTTGATGAGAATTATTACGTGTTTGCCGAATAGGTTTCTATCTATTGTATTTTTTAAGAATAAACTTTTAGCTTATTCTTTTAGAAATGTAAGAATCGACGTTGTTCTCAATAATAATAATAATAATAATAAATTTTTTTTTTTTAATTCTTACTTATTATTTATTTTTGTATTTTAGAATATCTTTTTTTTTATCGTCTGTATTCTTAAAAAGCTGTCAATTTTATTGCCAAATTTAAAAAGTTCAAAATTCTCAAACAAACGATTTTTTTTTCCTTTATAACATGTTTCCAGTTTCATTAAATAACAAAAACGTGCCATTGTTTCCTTTTGTTCGTGACTTTTTAATTGAGAAACTGTGTTAAATTATTCATTTGATGAGAATTATTACGTGTTTGCCGAATAGGTTTCTATCTATTGTATTTTTTTTAAGAATAAACTTTAGCTTATTCTTTTAGAAATGTAAGAATCGACGTTGTTCTCAATAATAATAATAATAATAATAAATTTTTTTTAATTCTTACTTATTATTTATTTTTGTATTTTAGAATATCTTTTTTTTATCGTCTGTATTCTTAAAAGCTGTCAATTTTATTGCCAAATTTAAAAGTTCAAAATTCTCAAACAAACGATTTTTTTTTCCTTTATAACATGTTTCCAGTTTCATTAAATAACAAAAACGTGCCATTGTTTCCTTTTTTGTTCGTGACTTTTTAATTGAGAAACTGTGTTAAATTATTCATTTGATGAGAATTATTACGTGTTTGCCGAATAGGTTTCTATCTATTGTATTTTTTTAAGAATAAACTTTTAGCTTATTCTTTTAGAAATGTAAGAATCGACGTTGTTCTCAATAATAATAATAATAATAATAAATTTTTTTTTAATTCTTACTTATTATTTATTTTTGTATTTTAGAATATCTTTTTTTTTTATCGTCTGTATTCTTAAAAGCTGTCAATTTTATTGCCAAATTTAAAAGTTCAAAATTCTCAAACAAACGATTTTTTTTCCTTTATAACATGTTTCCAGTTTCATTAAATAACAAAAACGTGCCATTGTTTCCTTTTGTTCGTGACTTTTTAATTGAGAAACTGTGTTAAATTATTCATTTGATGAGAATTATTACGTGTTTGCCGAATAGGTTTCTATCTATTGTATTTTTTAAGAATAAACTTTAGCTTATTCTTTTAGAAATGTAAGAATCGACGTTGTTCTCAATAATAATAATAATATTAATGAAAAAAACATTTTTTTTTTTTATTCGTTTATATTATTTATTTTTGTGTTTTAGAATTTCTTTTATCATTTGTATTGCTAAAAAACTGTCAGTATTATTGCCAATTTTAAAAAGTTGAAAATTCTCAAGCAAACGATTTTTTTTTCCTTTGTAACATATTACTAGTTTCATTCAATAACAAAACTCGCCATTGTTTTTCTTTTTGTGACTTTTTAATTGAGAATAATTAATTATATTAATATAATTTAACAATATTATTTAATTTGTGTTAAATTATTCAATTGATGGGAATTATTACGTGTTTACCGAATAGGTTTTATCTATTCTTTTTTTTTTTTAAGAATAAACTTTTAACTTATTCTTTTAGAAAAGTAAGGTGTGTTGTTGTTCTCAATAATAATAATAATAAACACATTTTTTTTTATTCATTCGTATTATTTATTTTTGTATTTTGGAATAACTTTTTTTTCCCGTCTGTATTACTAACAATTGTTGCCAAATTTAAAAAGTTAAAAATTTTCAAGCAAACGATTTTTTCCCCTTTATAACATGTTTCTAGTTTCATTCAATAACAAAAATTGTAACCATTGTTTATCTTTTGTGACTTTTTAATTGAGAAACTGTGTTAAATTATTCGTTTGATGGGAATTATTGACCTCTAAAAAGAGTTTTGTTGACATTTTACTCCTTTCGGTTGTAATTGACTTTTAGTTTGTTTTGATTCTTTTCGTACACGTACTGTTTTTCGTGTTTGGAGTTAATTTCTTTTAATGGATAGATAAACACATGAAATGCTTGCATGCATTACTTTAGAAAGGATTGGGTACATTATGTTAAAATATTTATATCAATAACATTATCTCTCGATTTGGAAAACTGTGTCAAATGCCTCTGTTTTTTTAATAGTTTGTGAATGAATTTTTTTTTTTTTTTGCTTGTAAAAATAAAATAAATTAAAATTTTTACAATTTATATGAACATTAAATATTTTTAATGTTAAGTAAAATGCCCAATAAATAAGTAAAATGCTTAATAAATAATAATAATTAAGTAATTTAATAAATAAGTGAAATGCTTAAATAAATAAATAAGAAATATAAATAAATTGGTAAAATGCTTAAATAAATAAATAAGAAATTAATAAGTAAAATTCTTAAATAAATAAATAAGAAATTTAAATAAATAAGTAAAATTCTTAAATAAATTACTATGCTTTTAATTTACTATAATTAAGTTTCAATATCACTTTGTATTAAAAAAGTTGTGAAGTTGACAATTTATATGAACAGTAAATAAAAGTGAATTTCATTTATAATAGCTAACAACTAAGATTGTGTTGATTATAGGTGAACATAATATATTTTGGTATGGGGGTTGTGATAACTTATAAATATATTTACAAGGTATTAAATAAATTTTTGCGATTAAAAAAAACTGCATTTTAGAATTTAAATGAATTCAATTCCAAGCACTTAAATCAACTAAATTGAAGAAAATATCTTTTCGAAGTATAACAGAACTTGGAAGAGCTTACGATTTTATGTATTTTCATTAAAAGTTTGGAAAAAAAAAATACAAAATGTAAGTAAGTAAAATATTATGAATTGATTAAGACTGAAGCTGCGAGATTGAGTATAAACATCGTAGCTTAAGATCAAAAAATTTCAATATGCCACCTTCATCAAAAAAGTTCCAGTTCTCATTTTTTAATTGTTTACTTATGCTATTTGGGCCTGGTAGCCGAATGACTAGCGCACTGGCTCTCTGGTGCCTCTGGGTTTGGGTTCGAGTCCCGGCGGTAACATGGATGCTTGTAGTGGTTCGGAATCCACTTTAAACTGTAGGTTCCGGTCTAATATGACTATAGAGCTTTGGGTGTATGAATGACAACCCTACACCGTAAAAAAAAACCATCTTCTAGTAGACAGACGGCCTTTACCCGCCAAGGGGCTGTTGCGCCAATGAAGAAGATTTTTGTTTTACGGTCATTTTGTTCGCCCTTTAGGCTAATTAAACAGGGACTTACAGTTTAACGTGGTTTCCGAACTAATAACACACATCCATGCCACCACCATGATTCGAACCTGAAGCATGTGATACTAAAGGCCAAAGCGCTAGCCAATAATTGGCCATCAGACCCCCAATGAAGAAGAAGACTTCTGCGTTCGTATGTGTTTTGATTAAACATGGTTTTGGAAGTCTTAACTTGCTGTATAGTAGGGCTGTGCTCAGCAACTCATTATTTGCCTTCATTGAATAATATGATTGATGAATGATATGATTGCGTAATAATATCATGATATGATTACACTGGTTCTGAACAGAGAGAACATTAAAATCTGTGTTAAGTTAGGGAAACATACGAATGGTATAGAAAACATATGCTAAGGCATTATTGAGAAGCTATATCTTTGAATGGTACAAAATATTTGGAGAGAACATAGTTTCAATACAGGACGACCCTATAGTTGTGACCTCCTCTCAATATCACTTATTGACGGCCTGATGGCCAATTGGCTAGGGTTCTGGCCTTTGGTACCGCAGGCTTCAGGCTCGAATCCTGACTGCGGCATGGGTGTTAGTTAGTGGTTCGCAATCGGGGCTTGAATGGTCGAGTGTCTGGCGCTTGGAGCCACAGGTTTCAGGTTCGAATCCTGGTGGGGCCATGGATGTGTGTAGTGGTTGAGAATCCACTTAATCCGTAGTTCCCGATCTCGTATGATCGTAGAGCGTCACGGAGTCCAGTAAGACTTACGCATCCACATCATTCCCAAACTGTATAGGGGCAACTTAGCTCTTGGCACAATGGTGTGGTGTGGTGTGGTGTGTTGTAGTAATAGTGGTTCGGAGTCCACGTTGAACTGTAGGTCTCTGTCTAATTAGCCCAAAGTGTGCAAAGTGACCGTAGAGCGACAAACCAAACCAATATAACATAACGGTAAATATGAAACATTTGTGCGACAATTGTTGCAAAAAATTCGTGTTAGTGTGAACATATCATTTATGATATTAAATATTGCACCAAATCATTATGATATTAAATATTGCACCAAATTTTACAAAATGATTCAGAGACCGCAAAAATTGTGTTTCACACACTAACAGAGAAACAGAAAGTTGCTGAATTGTTGGACTTAATTCGCAGATGCAAGTTGATTTTTTTTTCCTTATTGCTGCATGTGAAAATATTACCGAAAGAGAAATATCGCACGGCTGTGATAAATATGATAAGAAGCCTCTCGGTTGAAGTTTTCCCTGCTCTTTTTACCATTATGCCTAGAAACAGCGACATCTGTGCGTAGATAGCAGAAGAGCTACTTTTGCAAGACCCGGGACCATTAGGTAAATTGAATAAGCTATCTTTTACCAGAAAAGGCCAGTTCTGGAACTTTTCTGTAAAATGCAGCCAATTGAATGTGGAATAAATTTGAAGGATGTCTTTTCAATATATAATTCCTGCACATATGACTTGTACTAACTAATTAAATTTACTAATACCTTGGTATTTTTATATACCTTTTGAGTAACGTTGCAATGACCCTCTCAAGATGATACCAGCATTCAAGAATTGGATCTGTTTTTTCAATTTACAATTCGGTTAGCAATTAAGAATTGAATTCACAATTCAGTTAATAATTCGTTAGCAATTAAGAACTGAATTCCCAATTGTTAATAAGTTAGTTATCAATTAAGAATTGAATTCAAAATTCAGTTAGCAATTAAGAATTGAATTTACAACTCAGTTAATAATTTGGTTAGCAATTTAAAATAGAAAAGTGAAAAAGAATTTCTTCTGTAGCCATTGAAAGCAAAAATTAGAATAAAAACAACAAAATGATTTAATAAAAAAAAAATGTTTTTGAAAAAAAAGATATTATTTTGATTTGTTTGTTTTTAAACAAATCAAAATGTTCACGATAAATACAATGCATTGTAATTTTTAAGCCTATTCTTTTTTCGTAGAAACAAAAAATATTTATAGAAAAATTAAATACACATTTTAATAGCAGATACGAAATTAATAATATAATAACAAAATAAAAAAAGTAAAGATAAAAAAGAAGCTAATTAGGAAAATTAATTAAATATTTTTTGTAAGTGTACATAATAAAAATCAATCCTACAATTCCTCAAATCTCTTTCTTTAACTCTTTAATTTATTTTAGATATTTTAATCCTTAAATTTCTGAATTTCAGAGGACAAAACAGTTAATTAATTTTTCTGTTTATATTAATTAATGTTTCAGATTTTTTATTGATTAATCTTAAAAGGAAATGTTTTCTTTTATGTAATTTTGGATATTTTAATTTTAAAATATATATATTGCAAAAGAATGTCGTACAAGATCATTGTTTTTTTACAAATATTTAATTATTATTTAATTATAATAGTTAAATATATTAATATTATTATTTAATTATTAATATTTAATTATATTATCTTATTCCAAAATATAAAAATTAAGTTCCATTTAATTATATTTTACATTTAAAAATCTTTTGGTGTTTATTTAAGAAAAGGTCAGTAACCCATTTGAATCACGCTTTTAATGTCGTTTTACGCTAATTGATATATACTACTGTGTCCAAAAAGTAAGACTAGTTTTCAATTTAAATTTCCCGGGCGTATGGTGTTTCAATTATTTTTTTTTTTAGGTTATTGACACTGTCCTTGCAATTTGTGCGAAATTTGGCGTCAAAATATACATTAGTGCTTGAGTTACGCTTGGCTTTGTGAGACGCTAAAACCGATTCCGGCCATTTTTGAAATGTCTTTTCAATAGACTCAAAACTCGAACGACTCGACCACTCGATTCAATCGACTCGAAGTGCTCTTGAGTTTAGGGAATAGCTAGAAGTAGCACGATGCTAAATCAGGTGAATACGATGGTTGTGGAACGATATGGGTTTCATTTTTGGCGAAAAAGTCACGAAGAATCAATGCAGTGTGAGCTGGCGCATTCAGTGTTTTCGGTACCAATCAAGATTTAATGCGTTTGAAGCCCAAAATGGAATTGACCAATCTTTTTGAAATTCCAACATCATCAGCAAGGTCTCTAATTGTAAATCGACGGTTTGCAAACACCAAATCTTTAATTTTTTTTACTTGAGCTTCGTCGTTTGAGGTTGGTAGTCGACCAGAGGACTTTTCGTCTTCAACGCGTTCTCTGTCTTCTTTGAACTGTTTTTACCACTTCTAAACGTTTCTTTCCGATATAGGAATACTCACCGAATGCCTTCTGCAACATTCTATACGTTTCCGCAAACAAAATTTAAAGCGACTTCTTGCTCAATTAAGAGATTTCAAAAATCGCCTGAATCAGTTTTAGTGTCTCACAAAGCCAAGCGTAACTCAAACACGAATGAATATTTTGACGTCAAATTTCGCACAGATATCAAGGACAATGCCAACAACCTAAAAAAGAAAAAAAAGTTGAAATAATCATATGCCCGGGAAATTTAAATTGAAAACTGGTCTTACTTTTTGGACACAGTAGAAATGTTATTATAATAGGCCTTTTATATATGGCATGTTATTTATAGCAAAATACTCTTTCAATTTAAACTCACAAATTATTGACATTTTTTACAAAAAAGGATGTTTTGGAATTAATTTTATAAAATAGTCTGCTTGTTGATTTGATGTGTAGAGGATGGTGATAATTCTAAGAAAAATATCGTCTGCTTATTAGAATTTAGATTAACAATTAATAAATAAATATTTAAAGAAAATTTTTAAATTTTAATAGCTATTTTAATACGTACAAAACTTCATGTGCCAATAATGCTTGCATTCATTTAAATTATTATTCGAAACTGTTAAATTTGAAAACTGTGCAATTATTTTACGGCTTACATAATTATTTTGTATGGCAATATTACATAACTATTATTTTAAGCAATTTTATTTTATTTATTTATGGTAACGAGTGACATAATTGTTTCTTCACATTCATTTTGATTGCATTAGTTGAAAGTGAAAGTAATCTCTATATAAAAATGAAAAAGTAGGTGTAAATGAATTTATTTTTATTTCATCTGAAATCTGAGCGGAAAAAAAAAACAATACATAAAATATTTTATTATAATATAAAGTTTATATCTCTTACAGAGTAAAATAAATATATATATATATATATCTTAACTGTAAAAATGAAGTTTTATGAGAAATTTATATAAAATAGTTGCAAAATGTAATAATATATAACTTTTTAAGAACTAGAGTTAAACGACTGGAATAGAGGAGGATTAGAGTTCTTTAATTTAATTTAAGTAATTTAAAGAATATTATTTTAAAGGAATTAACGGGATTATTCTGCAATAATATAATACAAATATTTTTTCTTTGATAAAAAAAAATCATGAATATACATGTGGCTTATGAATTTTTTTTTTCAATTATAAATATTTCATTAACAATAAATGGATACTACAAAGTACTTTACTATTGCAGTAAATCTTATGAATTTATTAAAAGTAAATTTTTTTTTTAAGACAATAAAAGTTCATCACAAAAAATGTACTTTTATTGCATACTGATACAAAACCCAAGCTGCCAGACGGCCAAATGTCTAGAGGTCAGGCCTTTGGGTTAGAATCCTGGTGGTGGCATGTTAGGAAACTGTAGGTTCTGGTCTAATTAGCCCAAAGTGTGCAAAAAAGGACCGTAGAGCGACAAACCAAACCAAACTGATACAAAGCCTAAATAATTATTTGTTGATTTTGTTTGTTGCTCTACAGTCATTTTTTGCACATTTTAAGTTACTACTACATCATCAAATCCCCTCACTGTGCCTAGAGCTGAGTTGCACCTGTACAATTTGGGAATGATGTGCGTGAGAAATCTGATTGGACTTTGTGACGCTCTACGGTCATATGAGTCCAGGACCTACGGGTTAAAATGGATTCCGAACCACTACAAATTTTCATGGCACCGCCGGGATTCAAACCAAAACCTGTGGTACCGAGCGCCAGAGGCTACTCGGCCATCAGTCCCCCATGCTAATTAGACTGGTACCTACTGTTTAAATTGGATTCCTAACCACTAACAAACATTATTCGAACTTGAAGCCTGTGGTACGAAAGGCCAGAGCGCTAGCCAATTGGCCATCAGGTCGCAAATCATTTGTTGATCAAATTAAATCCAAATCTGAAAGATCTGATTGCTATAAGTATGTTATTTTTAATGAAGACTTAATATAACCTGCGGTGCTAACTTGTTTATATTTGGGATAAACTTCATTTACATTATTTTCACTTAATATATTCACTTTTATTGCTCGTATTATGTTTAATCTTTAAGGATTATCTACGATTTCAACATGGCGAAAGTTAACAGATCATTTATTATGCTCGGTCAAAAAAAAATGGTAATTAATATTCTATTTAATATTTTTATTTTGCAATAAAACCCTTGTTGACTTGCATGGCTTGCTTTTTAGTCACACTTACTGACCACATAATGACTTGCACATGCAGCGTTGTGGCATGTCATGCCATTTGGTTCTTTGTCAATGGGTTTCTCCTCTAGCAATGCCACTGTTACGGTGACCTGTCTTTATGTCTAATCTCATTTATTTTTTTAATTACCTCCTGTTTCATTTCGAAAACAATCTTGTTTGAGGAAAGGTTATTTTTTTTCTCTTTTAAACCGTTCTCGTGATTTTCAAGTGTAGTTTTCTTTTTTGTAAACATACTTATATGAAAGACAATGCGATTTTTTCTTGTTCCATGCCTTTTGTATTATAATGATACCTATTAAGGTGTTGCCAAGGTCATTTGATGGGAGTCTTGTGTGATATTATTTCTCCTGTAGTGTATACATTGTTTGGACATCTCAGAAGAGTGGTGATTTTTATTTTATCAGTTGGTAAAAGTGAATTTTAGTGTGGAGATTCCAATTAGTTTTATTTTCCAGTGTGTGTTTGTGATATTTCATATATTCTTCAAAGTGTTTTTGATAAGCATTTGGTTGTTTTAACGTTCTGTTGTTTTGGTAAGTTTTGTGGAAACTCATCATTATCATTTGGGTTTTGGATGCATCATATTATGCGAAAGTTAGATTTATTGCTTGTATATAATCCTGATGTTAACCGATGATCCTGATGTTAATCCTGGTGTTATTTGAGAAATTTTATCAGATGAATAGAGATATTGCTGTGTAGAATGTTTCTATTTATATTCATTAAGTATAAATTATATAGTGCCTGTTTATAGTCAGAAGACACATTTTTACAATTTTGTTTGAAAATATCAGTGAATCATATTTGAAATAAATCGGTTATAATTTGTTCTGTTGTTTTGGTAAATTTTCGTGGAAACTCATCATTATCATTTCAACTTTGAATACACCATATTATACGAAAGTTTAATTTATTGCTTGTATATATAATCCTGATGTAAATTGTTGATCCTGATGTTATTTGATAAATTAGATTAATTGAGGTGAGATATTGCTACGAAGAATATATGTGAACAGAATAGAATTTGTATTTATATCAATCAAACATAAATTATGTGGTACATGCCTATAATTTGAAGACACATTTTCAAAATTCGTTAATGGGATTTTGTATGATAAAATTTTATTTGAATATATCAGTGAATTATATTTGTGGTAAAGGAGTATTTGAAATATACCAGTTATAATTTAGTTGAAAACTGCAGTCTTATTTGATCAGCTGTAGGAAGACATTGCTATGAAGAATATTTTTGTGTTTATATCCATCAAACTTAAATTATGTGATATCTGATTGTAATTTGAAGACGCATTTTCAAAATTTGTTATTGTAATTTTGCATGACAAATTTTCTTTTGAAAGTATCAGTGAATCATATTTGAAATAAATGAACATATATTTGAAATAAATCAGTTACAATTTAGTTGAAAACTGCAATCTGTAAAATATGATTGGCTCATTTTTTGTGTGTTGAATTTGAGGAATCTATAACTCTGTCCATTATGTGCTAAGTAATTGAATAACTGAAGAATTTTGAATTTTATCGCTGTTTATGCATCATTTATGAATATGAACTAAAGGCAATATTATATCGTAATTGTGCTTAAATATCTACCAGATTCATCATACTATGATTGCGAAATGATATATATTTGTGTGCATTAATCAATTTATTATCATGAATTAAAAAAATATCTTAATTTGATTTCTTCAGAATCTAATATTTGCAAGCAATTTTGTTATAAAAAGATAAACGTAGTCAATATATATGTGTGATAATATTATTTTAAATTAATATATTTACATGTGTATAATATGTGTATATATATTTACATGTGTATATTCAAATATATATGATAGTTTACCAATTGATATATCGTTAAGATATATAAAATATATTACATATATCATTAAAATTGTTGAAAACGAACCACTGTTATGCAAGTTATATTTTATGAAGCAAGAAACTTTGAAAATGTTATTTACAAATTTTCAACATTGCCATTTTCATCAAAATTTACTTGTTACTAAATATTGAGGAGAGGAACATATTAAGGAAATTGAATCAATATTACCTATATTCTTACCTTCAGCGTTGAAAAAAAGGTTTCTTTAGGATTTTCATAACTTGAGAAATAAAAATTTATACATCTGTTTGTTGATTAATTATTGGTGACAATGCTGAAATTCAATCGCGTTTTGGCCGACCAGACGTATGAAGAAATGGCCATTTCACATGCAAGAAATTGCCCCGTGAGCAACCGATCCAGAATGTCTAGGGTTGGCAGAAACGGAGTGTGCGTTGTAGACGGAGAACGGATTTATTTTGGTGATGTGATTTTAGTGAAAAAAGTAAGTTTTTTTCCGATTTTATATACAAGATATTCAAAATTATGTTAAAAATGAACTAGAAGGAATAGAATTAAAATGTGTATTAAACATAATAATATTATTTTTTAATTGATAATATTAATATAATATTAATTATAATAATTTTATTTAATGATTTCATTTTTTAACTAAATAATCTACCTACAAAAATTAATAAATTTCGATGCGAAATCTTTTGGTTGCTTGTAATATGTTCAAACGATATTCTTTTTTAAATAAATATGTGGCAATTTTTTTTACTGCCTATAAAGATAAAATTAAAAAGGATCACGTAAATCTTTTGGTTGCTTGTAATATGTTCAAACGATATTCTTTTTTAAATAAATATGCGGCAATTTTTTCTACTGCCTATAAAGATAAAATTAAAAAGGATCACGTAAATTTATAGTCATAATTTAAAAAGAAAAAAATATACTTATGTTCATTTTTTATGTTTATATTTATTTGTTTTAATCATAATAATTTTATTTTAATAATTTCATTTTTTAAATTGCATTGTACCTGCAAAATTTAATAAATTTCGATGCGAAATCTTATGGTTGTTTTTAATATGTCCAAACGATATTCTTTTTTTAAATAAAGTTTGTGGCAATTTTGATAACTCTCTATAAAGGTGAAATTAAAAAGGATTATTGATAATATTTTACACAGTTCTTTCTAAATTTATAGTCATAATTTGAAAAGAAAAAATATACCTATGTTTCTTTTTTATGTTTATTTGTTTTAATCATAATAATTTTATTTTTTAAATTGCAATGTAATTGCAAAAATTAATAAAATTCGATGCGAAATCTTTTGGTTGCTCGTACCATGTCCAAACGATATTTTTTAAAAAATAAGTATGTGGCAATTTTGGTTACTTGCTATAAAGATATAGAGAAATTAAAAAGGATCATTAACAATATTATAAATAGTTCTTTCTAAATTTATAGTCATACTTTAAAAAGAAAAATATACTTATGTTTATATTTATTTATTTATTTATTTTACTCATAATAATTTTATTTTTTAAATTACAACGTAATTGCAAAAATAAAATAAATTTCGATGCGAAATCTTTTG
Organism: Caerostris darwini; assembly: GCA_021605075.1. Classification (NCBI taxonomy): domain Eukaryota; kingdom Metazoa; phylum Arthropoda; class Arachnida; order Araneae; family Araneidae; genus Caerostris; species Caerostris darwini. The sequence continues at coordinate 22,558 of BPLQ01005811.1, read as the reverse complement.
ATTGCTTGTAATATGTCGAAACGATATTCTTTTTTAAATAAGTATTTGGCAATTTTGATTACTGTATATAAAGGTGAAATTAAAGAGGATTTTTAATAGTTCTTTTTAAAATTTTAGTCATAATTTAAAAAGAAAAAATATACTTTGTGTATTTTTTATGTTTATTTGTTTTAATCATAATAATTTTATTTTAATAATTTTGTTTTTTTAACTTACAATGCAACTGCAAAAATTTATAAATTTCGATGCGAAATCTTTCGGTTGCTTGTAATATGTCCAAACGGTATTCTTTTTTAAATAAATATACGTATAAGTTTTTACTGTATATAAAGGTGAAATTAAAAAAGATTTTTAACTGCATTATAAATAGTTATTTTCTATATTTTATAGTCATAAATATAAGTTTTTTTTAAATTAATTTTTTTTTAAATTTTTAATTAACATTAAAAAAAGCCGTTCAAAAATTGTAAATCAATTGTCTTTAAAAGTTCACTAAAATCGTAATATTTTTTTTCTGTATAAATAAATAAGGATGTCCTTTTTAGTTTTGCTGTGATAAACTAGAAGGAACCAGTTTCGTTTCCTTTTTATTGTAAAATCAAAATCAAGATGAATATTAATTTCAAAATCACTCCCCTTTTTTCTCCACTTTTTATAATTCACACTGTGTAAATAATATGTGCTGTTGTAATCAATCTAGTAGTAGAAGTAATTTTATTTTAAGTTGATAATATAATTTAATTTTATTATAAATTAGTTAAAAAGCTATATTTTTATATTTATTAAATTTATCTACTTCAACTATACACGAAATAAAATTAATCTGCGAACATCTGACAACTTTTAAAATCATTAGTTCGGTATTATTATTATATTATTTTTCTATTTATTATTATTAACATTATAAGATTAAATTACTGCAATTTCCATCGTTATATTTAGAAAAATGATAAATATTGACTATAGTAGGATTATATTATTGTTTATTGACTATATTTTTTTATTTATATATTAATTCTGATTCACATTAATCTGTACTATATAAAATATGCAATTAATTAACATGCTTTGAAAAATGTTGATTCATATAAATACAAATTATACGAATATTATGATAATCTAATAATAATAATAATTATTAAAATTATTTAAAAGTATTGTTATTGTTATTAGTAATAATAATAATAATAATGTTATTATCAATTATTACAACTTATTATTATTAAAGTGATTTAATTTTATTAATTTAAATATTAATTTTAAATAACAAAAATTTAATTTAATAATTTTATAATAATAGTAATACTAATAATTTAGTAAAAATTTTTTATTCTTTAATCTTTTGAAAATAAAAAATTATTTCTTACTTTTTAAAAAACTGTTTTATGTTGATAGTTATAAATTTTCGCTGGATAAACAAATTGTAAAACTAGAATTGCTTTCCAGTCCATTCTGTAGATTAAACAAATATTTTAAGTGAATTTAATGTCAATTGAAAAATTTTCTTGAAAATTCAAAGTAAGTGATTTTTTTATATTTGCCTTTAAACTCATATATTTTTGTCTCAGAAACCTATGATAAATTACATTGCGTTTTGTAAGTATTCTTTAAAATTTGAAGGACTTTAGTGAAAATTAATTCAATTTTGTTTAGTCAAAAAAATAATTACCGGTTTGTTGATTATTTTAAAGCTTGCCATTAAAAGAAATTTACCATGTAATTTAATTTGTTTGCTTTAATTAATATTTAATAATTTTATTAAGTTAATTTAATATATTGCTTATGATGTGGGTTATATTTTTATTTTTTTAAGCTCAACAACTTTACAAGGATGTGATTTTTTTTTCCAATGCTGGAATTTTTTAATGTAAAGTCATTTACTTATACAATGATAAGTATGAGAGAGAAGGTGCTCTACATACTAGCCTTCCCTACAATTTGGAGCGAATACTCCCAAGGCTTCAAGTCAGGTTCGTGGTTCGTGATAACATGAGAGGACATAGTTTGAAGCCACTGCATCATTTGTGTCAGTGCTTGTGGAAACGAAGAAATTTGATGATTATTGTGACAATGTATTTTAATATTACGCATCGATAGTCAAGTTGATCGTTATCGATCGATAGTCCTATTTTCTATCTTAACACACACAAATGTATGGTAATTATTCATGTAAGTCCTTCCGGATGGCAATAATACCATTTAATTCTTGGTTAATACGTTCGTTCAGTGTTCATGGCATAATACTAGTCCCTGATATAAAAAAATAACCGTAAAGAAACTAAGTTCAGTTTAGTTATTTTTACGAAAAATCTGATTTACTATTAAGAAACACGAAGATCTTCAATTACAAGAATAAATTAAAGTATATATAAACGGATTAGAATGATTTTACAATATTGATTTTAACGTTTGTGTAAAATTGTTTTGCAACTATGAATTAATATCATAATTGAGATTTTGTTGTTGTTAATCAAAATATAGTATTACTTCTGTCCCATTTGCACTCCTTAGTAATATGAATCTTCATTTAACATTGCTGTCCAAAATTCTAACTGAAGGTATAATTTTTGCTTTTAATCTCCATAAGTTCGTCGTTCAAATACATCAATTTTCTCAAAATACGTTAAATGCGTTTTCAAATACATCAATTTTCTCAAAATACGTTAAATGCGTTTTCAAATACATCAATTTTCTCAAAATACGTTAAATGCGTTTTCAAATACATCAATTTTCTCAAAATACGTTAAATGCGTTTTCAAATACATCAATTTTCTCAAAAATACGTTAAATGCGTTTTCAAATACATCAATTTTCTCAAAATACGTTAAATGCGTTTTCAAATACATCAATTTTCTCAAAATACGTTAAATGCGTTTTCAAATACATCAATTTTCTCAAAATACGTTAAATGCGTTTTCAAATACATCAATTTTCTCAAAATACGTTAAATGCGTTTTCAAATACATCAATTTTCTCAAAATACGTTAAATGCGTTTTCAAATACATCAATTTTCTCAAAATACGTTAAATGCGTTTTCAAATACATCAATTTTCTCAAAATACGTTAAATGCGTTTTCAAATACATCAATTTTCTCAAAATACGTTAAATGCGTTTTCAAATACATCAATTTTCTCAAAATACGTTAAATGCGTTTTCAAATACATCAATTTTCTCAAAATACGTTAAATGCGTTTTCAAATACATCAATTTTCTCAAAATACGTTAAATGCGTTTTCAAATACATCAATTTTTCTCAAAATACGTTAAATGCGTTTTCAAATACATCAATTTTCTCAAAATACGTTAAATGCGTTTTCAAATACATCAATTTTCTCAAAATACGTTAAATGCGTTTTCAAATACATCAATTTTCTCAAAATACGTTAAATGCGTTTTCAAATACATCAATTTTCTCAAAATACGTTAAATGCGTTTTCAAATACATCAATTTTCTCTCAAAATACGTTAAATGCGTTTTCAAATACATCAATTTTTCTCAAAATACGTTAAATGCGTTTTCAAATACATCAATTTTCTCAAAATACGTTAAATGCGTTTTCAAATACATCAATTTTCTCAAAATACGTTAAATGCGTTTTCAAATACATCAATTTTCTCAAAATACGTTAAATGCGTTTTCAAATACACCATTGCTCGAAATTCATCAAATGCGTCGTTTAAATACATTAATTTTGCTTAAAATGCGTTAAATGCGTAGTTCAAATACATCAATTTGCTCAAAATACGTTAAATGCGTTTTCAAATACATCAATTTTCTCAAAATACGTTAAATGCGTTTTCAAATACATCAATTTTCTCAAAATACGTTAAATGCGTTTTCAAATACATCAATTTTCTCAAAATACGTTAAATGCGTTTTCAAATACACCATTGCTCGAAATTCATCAAATGCGTCGTTTAAATACATTAATTTTGCTTAAAATGCGTTAAATGCGTAGTGCAAATACATCAATTTGCTCAAAATATGTTAAAATGCGTCGTTCAAATACGCCAATTTGCACAAAACACGTTAAATGTGCCTTTCGATTACAACAATTTGCTCAAAATACGTTAAATGGGCCGTTCAAATACAAGAATTTGCTCAAAATACGTTAAATGGGCCGTTCAAATACAAGAATTTGCTCAAAATATGTCAAATGCGTCGTTCAAATAGATCAATTTGCACAAAATATTTCTGCGTCATTCAAATTGATAAATTTGCTCAAAACACGTTAAATGTGTTGTTCGAATGCAATTTGCTCAAAACACGTTAAATACGTCGTTCAGATACATCAATTTGCTCAAAATACGTTAAATGCTCCGTTTAAATAATGCTGAAAATGCGTCAAATAGTCCATTCAAATAGATCAATTTGCTCAAATACGTCAAATGCGTCTTTCAAATACATCAATTTGATCAAAATATTGCCTTTCAAATGCATCAATTTACTCAATACGTTAAATGCATCAATTTGCTCGCAATACATTAAATACGTCTTCAAATACATCAATTTGCTTAAAGTTAAATGCGTCGTTCAAATACGTCAATTTGTGCTCAAAATATGTCAAATGCAACGTTCAAATACATCAATTCTCAAAATACGTTAAATGCGTCTTGAAATACTACATCAATTTACTCAAAATACATTAAATGCGTCGTTCAAATACATCAATTTGCTGAAAATACCTTAAATGCGTCGTTCAAATGCATCAATTTGCTGAAAATACCTTAAATGCGTCGTTCAAATGCATCAATTTGCTGAAAATACCTTAAATGCGTCGTTCAAATGCATCAATTTGCTCTTATGTTAAAGGCGTCGCTGAAATACATCAATGTGCTCAAAATGTTAAATGCATCACTCAAATGCATCAATTTGCTCAAAATACGTCAAATATGTCGTTGAAATATATCAATTCGTTCAAAATACGTCATTCAAATATATCAATTTGATCAAAATACGTTAAATGCATCATTCAATACATTAATTTGCTCAAAATACGTTTAACAGTATATAGTTAATACTAATCCAGAAAAATAGAGCGCAACTGGGGTTATTTACCTTTTCTACAGGGTAGAGGGATGGGGTGGAGAAACTGGGTAGCATCAACCCCATCAAAAAAAGGAACAACCTCCGTCCAAAATAAACAAAAATTCGTTCCTCTGCCTTCCGATTGACGTTATCTGCCAGTCCTGGATCGGGCGCCATTGAAGATAACCGAATTCTGGTGGGACGGGGCCAACACCCTACCTTAACCCCATCTTTCAGGGTTGGTTCCAAAAAAGAACATCCCACCCCTCTGCCTCATGCAAGGCCGTCTGTGATCGTCTGCCTTCATTGTCTTCCGTTCGTGTCAGCACCTCGTGATTTTTGCTCGATTGCATTTTTTTTTTCTTCTGCTGCTTCGTGGAAGTAGTATTTGGAAATTCAGTTTGCCACATCTGTCGGTAGGAGTCGAGTAGTCCTTTGATAGTTGGTGGATGGTGGAGAGCTGATTTCTGTGCGTAGTTCTTTTGAGTTTTAAAGATAAGACTCATCTGCTTTTTGTCGTCAGTTAATTTGATTGCACGAAATATAAGTTCTTATAGTGGTGTCCTTTGAATTTTGTTGATATTTGAATCCATCTAACTGCTGTCAAGATTGTGATTGTGACAATAATAACGATTGTTACTGGATTGTGTTGATAATAACGATTGTTACTGAATTGTGTTGATAATAACGATTGCTACTGAATTGTGTTGATAATAACGATTGTTACTGAATTGTGTTGATAATAACGATTGTTACGGAATTGTTACGGAATTGTGCTGATAATAACGATTGTTACGGAATTGTGTCGATAATAACGATTGTTACTGAATTGTGATTGTGACAGAATTCTTTTATGTGGTGGTGATTATAGTTAATTCAAGAATTTTCCCAAGTACAAAGTTATTTCTAGTGTGTTGTGTTACATTTACTTAATGTGATATTGATATTGTCGTTTATTTAAAAGCTAATAGAACTTTTATACGTTGTGGATTATTCCCTAAAGGACGGAATTGTACTCGAAATTTCAATACTTTTGAAAGAAGCAAAATTTTAAAGGATTTTACATTTAGTATATCTGAGTACCTACTGATAGGATTTGTATTTTATAGTTATTATTTACCGACTTTTAGTTATTGATAGAACTATTAGTTACGGACTATTAGATATTGATAGGACTATTGGTGTGGACTATTAGATATTGACAGAACTATTTGTCGTGGACTATTAGATATTGACAGGACTATTTGTCGTGGACTATTAGATATTGACAGGACTATTGGTCGTTGACTATTAGATATTGACAGGACTATTTGTTGTGGACTATTAGATATTGACAGGACTATTTGTTGTGGAGTATTAGATATTGACAGGACTATTTGTTACGGATTATTAGATACTTATAAAACTATTTGTTCATTTTGTGATTGCTGCTGAGGTATTTTTCAAGACAAAACTGTGCTAGAAACTGTTGTTTAACCGTTATCGAATTTGAAGGTTAATTTTTGAATTCATTTAAGAGAAACATTATTTGATCTGTTTTTGTTTTTAAAATATTTTAAAGGACGTGAAACAAAGGTTAATATTTTCAAAAAGAAGATAAACTTTTATTTGATTTTATATGATCTTGATTGATTGTAACAATAGCCCACATTGGAAGTATTTTATACTGCTTGCAAAACTTTCATTTTTTTCGAAAGTTTTTAGATTGGTTATTTCTCTTTTTTTTCAAAACAAATAAATCTTCTATTATTATATATCATAAAAAAACAACTTTTCACCATTTTATCATTTTTGTCTAGACAGTAACGCTGTTTTCGACTTTTATTAAATAAGGAAATTACGCAGATAAATTAGCTGATAGACTATATTTGAACTTAGTGGGAAAAAAATCCACATTTTGTTTTCTTTAATTCAAAAAATATCTGATGATCTACATTAAGTGAAACACCCACTCTTGTTTTTTTAATATTGAAAAGGGCACAACCTATTTTGAACATTAAACCCATTCTTGTAAGCGAACTGTGAAATATCCGTTGACGCACTTGTTATTGTGAAAGGAGCCATTTACCCTGCCTTATGCACTTGACCGATTGACAGATAGCTTTGTGACATTTTCATCTTCTATTCTTAGGAGTACTTCACCTGTTGCAACCTTTTTTCCCTTTTTATCTGCGACTCCATTCATCTTGTTGGGCTGTAGTATTTGACATCACACTGGCAGAAAGACATGGAAACTTATCTCCCCATTTTTTAGAAGTGTGTTTCTGTGATTTGAATGAACTTTTTCTTGTTAAGAATTTAGCTGAATTAATTCTCTTTGTAGAGAAAGGAAAAGTTTGAATAATCGTATCAAACATAAATTGATATCTCTTTGGCTTAATCTGCTATTTATTCGTTTTTATTTAGTAATTAACACTTTTTTGAAATTGACTTTCTGATATTTTTTAACGTTACCGCATTTAATTGTGATAAGTGTTGAAGAGTTAGTATTCAATTTTTTGATTGACGTAGAAGTGACTAATTTTGTAACGTCAATCATTAAAGTTCGTCTGCTAAATATTCTCTTTGTAGTGAAAGGAAAAGTTTGAATAATCGGATGAATTGCAAATTGATGTCTCTTTGACGTAATTTGCTATTCATTTTTGTTTAGAAATTGAAAAAAAATTTGAAATTGACTTTCCGATATTCTCTAACGTTACCGCATCTAGCTGTGATAAGTGTTCAGTTTTTTGATTGACATCAAAAGTGTGATCAATTATTGTTATTCAGTGATTTCAGTTCTATAAATTGATATCAAAAGTGTGATCAATTATTATTGTTCTGTGGTTTTAATCCTACAAATTGACATCAAAAGTGTGATTAATTATTGTTATTCAGTGATTTCAATTCCACGAAATTGACATCAACAGTGTGGCTAATTATTGCCATTTAATGATACAAGTAATTTGTTGTTGAGACTGAAAGTAGATGTATTCAGATATATTACTCAGTAATTTCTAGTTAAAATAGTGGCATCAGGATAACTATTAAATCAATTATTTCAAACGTGACATTGTTTTAGATTAAATATTCGGTTGTTTTGCCTAATATTACAGTTACAATTTCAACGGAGGGACAAAGTAGAGTGCTTTCTGGAGTGTAACTATCATTATGAAGCAGAAATCTGCTATGGAATATCGAAGCAACAGTGAGCATATGGTGAATATGAGTTCTCACAGATCTCGTATCTGCTCTTTCCAGGAAGGTGGCGTGGTGGGCCGAGCCCGATTTCGGAACCAGAACCGGAGCCGATCCCATTCGGCGTCATCCACTGACAGCTTCGGATCCACACACAGCTCATGTAAGTTGCTATTTTTTGTTCTTTTACTGTAAGAGAGTGGTTTACAAATTCACATTTACTTGGAGGTCTCATCTCTCAAGAAACGGTGCATAAAAGATATATATATCTTCCATACTATAGATATTGTCCCCTATATACAATCCTTAAAGCTCTGCTGTATTGAAAGCAGGAAGCACATAATTGGTTGAGATAAATGTCTTCTGACAGTTAAAGACAGATGATTGGATCGCTGGAAGGTCTTCTGCCATCCCATGATCTGTTGAAACGTCACAATGAGCTATTGAAATTTTGCATATCGTTACATTGCGCGTTTCGTAAGCTATTTAGTATTGGCATTCTTTTCTTTTATTATAAAAAAAAATCACTGATTTGTTTCAGAATAATTTTTATTTGAATACTTAATGGTTAAAAGAAGAATTAACATTAAAGTTCCCTATATAAAATTTTTAAAACTCCTGCTGTATTGAAAGCAGAAAACACATAATTGGTTGAGAGAAATGTCTTCTGACAATTAGCGGCAGATGATTGGATTACTGGTAGGTCTTCTGCCATCCTATGATGTGTTGAAACGTCACAATAGTCAATTGCAATTTTGCAAGTTGTTACATTTCACGTTTCGTAAGCTGTTTAATATTGGCATTCTTTTCTTTCATTATAAAAAAATCACTGATTTGTTTCAGAATATTTTTAAATAATTTTTATTTGAATACTTAATAGTTAAAAGAAGAATTAAAATTAACGTTCCCTATATACAATTTTTAAAACTCCTGCTGTATTGAAAGCAGGAGACACATAATTGGTTGAGAGAAATGTCTTCTGCCAATTAGAAGTAGATGATTGGTTCACTGGTAGGTCTTCTACCATCTCATGATCTGTTGAAATATCACAATGGATCATTGCAAGTTTGCATGTTGTTACATTTCACGCTTCGTAAGCTGTTTAACATTGGCATTTGCTTCTTTCGATTTTCTTTCGTTATAAAAGAGTCACTGATTTGTTTCAGAATAATTTTAAATAATTTTTATTTGAATGCTTAATGGTTAAAAGAAGAATTAACATTATCGTTCCCTATATACAATCCTTAAAACTCCCGCTGTATTGAAAGCAGGAGACATATAATTGGTCGAGAGAAATGTCTTCTGACAATTAGAGGCAGATGATTGGAGCACTGGAAGGTCTGCCATCCTATGATCTGTTGAAACGTCACAATGAGCTATTGAAATTTTTGCATGTTGTTACATTTCGCATTTCATAAGCTATTTAATATTGGCAGTTTTTTCGTTCTTTTTACTTTCGTTATAAAGAAGTTACTGTTGAAGATCAAATTTGTTTAAGAAGTTTGGCATTACTTCCTGCTTTTTTTTTTCTTTTTCGTATTACTTCCTGTTTTTGAGAATTCTCCTTTAAATTGAAGACTAATGATGTTTAAATGTTTATTTTTACAGCGTTGGATTAATTTTATTACTTTCTTATCGTTGCCTTCCATCTTTTGTTAAGAGGGGTTCACACATGTTAAAAGTTCGATAATCACTTTTGAAGGTGTCTGAAAATTCTCTTTGAATCAATTAGAAAAAAAATCTCATTATTTTTATTCTTCTAAAAGCTTTTTTAAATGTCAAAACTAATTTTTGAATATGTATTTTTCTTCTTTATTTAAAAATGGATTAATAGTTTAAGTAAGAGATTCTCAAACTATGTCCCTTGAAAAAAAAAAAGTCTTTTAGTGCCCTCCATCACTTATTATTAAAGATAATATTACTGCAGTCTTATTGTTGATTTAATTTGGTTTTTTTTACTAATAATTTATAGATTGAATTGTTTGTACACAAAATTTGAATATCAGGTTTAAAAAGGATAGTTTTATTATCTTTCATTAAACAATCCATGTATTAAAGGCAAGTATTTTTAAGTATTTGATCTCTAACAAGTACATAAACATTTAAGCATCATTGGCCTTAAATATAATGGCTGACCTGGCTTTTAGTTCAATTTTTGAAACATATATCGATGTAATTTATTTAGAAATACTTTATTTTGTTGAACTACGATTTCATTGCAGCTAAAGTAGAAAAAAGGCAATAGGTTAATATTTGTCTTTAATATAGGTTGATCTAACGCTCTGGCGCTCGATACCGCAGGTTACGGGTTCGAGTCCCACTGGTGCCATGAATGTTTGTAGTGGTTTGGAATCCACTTTAAACCGTAGGTGCCGGTCTAATATGACTATAGAGCGTAGTGGTGACAAGCTTACGCCATAAAAAGAAAACATATCCTGTCTTGAAATCTGCCAGTATTTCGACGACCTTGGCCCACCATGGAGTCGTTGCGCCATTGAAGAATATAGGTTGATGTATAATGCGATATTGTGAAACGAAATCAATAACATTTTATCAAAATTATTTTCTTTTGATTGATAATTAAAGCCAAAAACTGAAAAAATTTGCTCGCTTAGTATAATTTAGTGAATTTTTTTTATAAATTATACTCTACTTTCAATCTGTTCTGTTCTACTTTGGAGGGTCATTTTCCACAGTTCTGAACCACTGTATTATAAATAATGAAAAATTTTTGCTTATTTGTACATAAGAAATCCAAAATTTTTAATTTTATCACTGTGTTTAGATTCATCTTACCTGAGAATTGGTTTAAAAATAAGGCAACATTTTTAAAGCTCTAACAATATTATAATAAAATGTTCAAAGAAAAAGGGCATTATTCAAGTTAATATGAACATTCTTATAAGACTTAGTTCGAAGAAATCTTTACAGGGATTTTCTGAAAACTTGATTTCTGACGTCAGTTTTATTTTGTTATAAATATTGTTGTTGTTTTTTTTCAATAAAAGTAATAAATTACTTTAGGTTGCTTTTAAAATGCCTTATCTGCTGCTTAAAATTAAGGGGATACTCTTTTTAGAAGATTTATTTGCCATAATACAACATCAGAAATGTCAAATATTACGATTCATCCAAATTAATTACGGATTCGTAGGCAAATATTACGTAATTACTGATTAGGAGACAAAAATTACGGAGTGCCATGTAAAAAAAAAAAAAAATTGGTGCCTATAAAAAAAATTTTGAGTGAAAAAAGATTATATTTTTTGATACTTTAATTACGAATGAACCTTACTGAAATTGAATATATCTGAAGCACGTATTTAATTTCTTAATCAGCTATTTATTTATATTTGTCTACTTTTGAATTCAAGCACCATTTTGGTTTGAAGATGTACATATAATACATTTTAATAAATGTATTTTTATTTTATTTATATTTGTCTAATTTTGAATTCAAGCACTGTTTTTAGTTGGACGATGTGTAATACATTTCAATAAATGGTCGCTTTTTAAAGACCATGACCGAGAACATCAGAATTTTAGACTTAATATCCTTAAAATCTTCGTGCAGTATCCTCTTTTGCGGAGATATTCCCAAAACGATAAAAGAGGAAGAGAATTTTTTAGTGTTTTATTTATCTTACATTTCCTTCCTTTTTTTTAATGCAAAAAAAGCATGCAAGGAAATGAATCACGTAGAATTATCTTCATGTGCTATTTATTGTATTAACTTTTACCGATGCGTTTCAATGAACGTTGTTCTAAAGATTGAATATTAAGTACATAGTTTATGTAAAGCATGTATGTCGTACAGTGATGAAACTCATTGTACAATATACCATTTTCAGTAGAAAGAAAGTCATACTTTATATATATTTTTAAAAAAAAGAAAATCTTTTGAACATGATTAGCTGACTTTACTTGAATAAAATCTAACACTATTTTATTCAATGTTTTTTTTTTTTTTTTTTTTCATGTATTGCAAGTTAAGTGACTTAATTTGTAAGCCTGGACAGAAGCTCACGATTTCAGTTGTATGCTATTTAATTTTTTGCCTTTTCGCACGAGTTTCGACTATGTTGGTTGACAGTTATTATTATGTTTCGAAGAATTCGTTACCTATTTCAAACCCAAAAATAAATTTTAGAATTCCGCCTAACAAAATATCTGCATTCGTTGTTAGATAATGGATTAAAATCCATAAAGATTTTTTTTTTATCAATTCATATTTGCGAACAAACTTTTCTATCGTGAAAATTGACAATTCTAAACCATTTGAAACCACCATTTTTCACTTAGTTACTCCAAATATTCGAGCCATTTAAAACACTTGAGTTTCAAAGTGGGTGAAACTTCCCCTTTGGTGCAATTTAATGATCAATAGGGGTTAGGAAGAGGGGGCTCATTAGGGGATGTGTTTAATAAAAATAAAGGAAAAGTAAGAAGGAAGAGAATATAAAAATAATTACATTTCCACCATCATAAAAAAAATAAAGCAGCAAGAGATTCATCTTGCTCATTACTCATTTTTAAAGATGTTTATGATTTTTATTTTAATAGTATCCTTCTTTGGGGCCTGCTGGCCGAGTGACTATCGCTCTGCCGCTTAGTATCACAGATTTCGGGTTCGAGTCTCGGCGGTGCTATGAATGTTTGTAGTAGTTCGGAATCTACTTTAAATCATAGATCCCGGTTTAATATGACTGTAGAGCATTTTGAAAATGGCTGATATACTCCGTAAAAAGGAAAACGTTTATTGTTTCGGAATCTGATAGTAGACAGACGGCCTTGGCCCATCAAAGTGCTGTAGCGCCAATGAAGAAGATTTTTGATTTGTCGCTCTGCGGTCATATTTTTGCACGTTTTAGGCTAACTAGACATGGACCTACAGTTTAACATGCATTCCAAACCACTCGCAAACATTCATGGCCCCGCCGTGTTTTGAACCTGAAACCTGTAGTAAGTCTGTAGCAGCACCTGTAGCAGCACCTGTAAGCTCATATTTCCTTACTGTTCTTAAATAAATTGAATCTGCGTTTGTGTAAATTTTGTCATCAAGTGGATGATCATTTCAATTGGAAGTTAGTGGATTATGTTTATCTCTTACGCCCTTACCTCGTTATTGATAGATAATTTTAAATAATATTTTTAAGCTGGGATACTATAGAAAAGATTCATTTGAGTTCATAATTTTTTAATCAGTGATAAAAAGGCTTTAATCATCATCATCATCTCAACAGCCACATGGTGGGTCAAGGCCGTCTGTCTACTGACAGAATTCGAGACACGGGATGTTTTTCTTTTTACGGGGTACAGTTATCAGCCCTACGCCCAACGTTCTTCAGTCATATTAGACCGGGACCTATGGTTTAAAATGTATTTACGGTTATGTATTTATTATGTCGTTGTTGTTTCTTATCACACTTGGTAGACAGCAAGATCTAGACCAAGCCCACGAACCCGTGTAGTCTCATAAAAGGAGGGAAAGGGGGACAGCCTCAGTTATGAATGAGCACCCGTAAGAAGAAGTCTGACTTGACTCCGTGACTTTTTTACTTGGTAGGGTTGTCAGCCCTACGCCCAACGCTGTACAGTAATATTAGACTGGCATCTGCCGTTTAAGGTGGATTCCGAACCTCTGCAAACATCTATGGTATCGCCAGGACACGAACACGAAATTTGTGTACCTAGCGCAAAAATGCTAGTCATTCTACTATCAGGCCCCGATAAAAAGGCTTTAACCACAGATTTTTTCGGTTTTGTCTCTATTGCATCTAAGCGCACATTGCCACTGAACCACGAGGTTCCGGGTTCGAATCCCAGTGGTGCCATGGGATGTTTGTAGTGTTTCGGAATCCACTTTAAGTCGTGGGTCCCGGTCACTTGTGACGTAAAGCGTCACTTAGCCCCGTCAGACTTCTCACCAACATCATTCCCAAACAGTATATGGGCAACTCAGCTGTAGGCACAGTGGTGTGGTGTGGTGGTAGTAGTAGTCAAGAAGATGATCATTTTCTTTGATAGTGGATTCTGTTTACCGCTTACGCCTTCACCTTACTATTGATAGGTAATTTTTAGTAATATTTTTTTTAAGCTGGGATAGCGGCCTGAGGGCCAGTTGTCTAGCGCTCTGGCCTTTGGTACCACAGGCTTGGATACGAATCCTGACGGTGGCATGGATGTTTGCTGGTGATTCGAAATCCACGGTAAATTGTAGGTCCCGGTCTAATTAGCCTAAAGTACGCAAAAAATGACCGTAGAGCGACAAACTAAATAAATGTAGGATACTGTAGAAGAGGTTCATTTGAGATAGGGATAACTTTTAAATCAGTTATATAAAGGCTTTCACCACAGAAAATCATTTTGCGGTTTTGTCTTAGCTCTATTGCATTTCTCCTCCCGTGCATTAAAACGTAGGTGGACTAAAAATGACTACAACCGCACGGCGCCATAAAATGGAGCGATAAAAGTGTGACTTCATATTATGGGCAATCAGATCCCAACGCACAAAGTCTGCGTCAAGTTTATGCGCGCGACCAAAGCTCGTCTGGAGAATAAACTCCTGTTTTAAATGGCTTGTACTGCTTCTTTCTGCTAAGCCAATAAACTGTGTCCACGTTGAATTTTTTTCTAATCACTTGTATGCTAATTTGCAGTTTAAGGACCTGTTAACAATCTTAGTCGTCAATCGATAATGAGATCATAATGATTTGCTACAACTTTTTTCTTTTTTTCTTAAGTATCTTAATTTGTTCTGGTTCCTAGTTGAGTTTGTGTTTCAGATTAGAAGTATAAAATGTTCAGACTATAAAGATTCGACTTTTCCAACGTCGAATATGTTTACACAAGAGTTAAATGATTTGAAAATATTACACATTTTTTTTTATCCCCCTTTGTAGATAGCAACATCTAGATCAAGTCCAAGAACTAGTGTAGTCTCATGGAAGGAGGCTTCGTGGGGGCTTCATGACTTTGATGAAGGAAGGTGATGCCTTCCGGGAGTACTTTGGGGGGAAGCTACCCCTTATTTGCATATCGTATGAGAGAAAATCCGGAAAACTCCCAGTAAGTAGTTTGACTCACTAGGCAAGATGCTGAACATTCCAAACACCATCGAGTCTTCTCGTTTTTTGAAACAAGTGTCTTCTACAGAGCCTCCAGCAGATTGAACGTCAGATCAAATGCTCACCAGCGGCGCGCGTTGCCACTGAGTTACGAGTCGGGAAAAATATTACTTAAAAACATTTTCTGGAAATGTTTTGTTCAATATAACTGGCTATTTACGCGTTTGAAATAAAAAAAAAAGTAGATTAAATAGGCGAATATACGAACATGACATACGGCACTTGGACCTAAGAGCAACAAATGTGGGCTCTTGGAATTTAAGATAATCGCATTAGTACTGCAGATATGTAACAGATTCAGCGTTATTCAATGGTACCTCAGATTTCTGCTATGTTGTTCTAATTTGTCATTATACTTAATTAATAACCAATCATCTTACTTTATCTCACAACTAATTGATGTCGGATTTATTGTGCCCGTTTCTTTTTTACCCATGGCAACTTTTTGTTAAGCTTCGAATTGTGGGTTTCGAACCGATAACCCTTTATTCCGAACCGAATATGTTCTCATCATCAGTTGCACAACAGTCCCATGGTGGGCCAAGGCCGGACAGCCCTACGCCCAACAGTCTACATCCATATTAGACCGGAAATTACTGTTCATAGTGAATTCCGAACCACTAATCATCCATGGCCGTTACTCGAACCCGAGACCTGTGGCACCCAGTGCCAGAACACTAGTCATTCGGCCATCAGACCCCAAAACTGAATCAAATTTCCCATTCTAGGAATCGAACCCGGGCTGAAAGGGTGAAAGCCAGAAATCCTAACTATTAGACTACTTGAGTGTGACAAGGCTTTTATATTAAAACTCATTCCTAGAAAACTCTTACTTTATAACAAATACTTAAGATTCTTACGATTGCTTCTTATAATTCTATAATGATTATCATCACTGGATTTATTTAATAACCCATCCTCTCATTTTAACTAATTATTAATTGACTCCTTATTTTTGTTTTTGCTATAACTAAAATCAAAACAATTTCCAGTTGATACAGAACCTAATAATGCGTCTCTCTCCTAATAATGCAAATCGCTATTCGCGGTTGCTTATTTTTAGAAGCCCCATTTCTCTGATTTCTTTATCAGTGTTCCTGTCCGATTGACCTACAAACCGGAGTACAGGATTTCCTGGGCTTGTTGCTCATCTGGCACTCTGATATTTGCTCTCTCTTTTTCCATTTTGCCAGAGTCAATATTTGCCGCCCTTTCATTTGACCCCCTCACCTTAAAAAGTAACGAGAGAGAGAGAAAGAAAGAAAAAAGGAATATTTGCAATTTGGACTGTATTTGTTCCTGAAAAATATGTTCTCATTATTTGCAACTGTGAAATTTGCTTTTTCACGTGCGGACTTGTAGTTGGGTTGCTTAGTTTCTCACGACTGAAAAAGATAGATAAGTGCGTCAGTTAAAATTGAGTCTTTTAATGTGTCAGTTAAGGGGGGAATAAGCCATAGGTTTTTCTAGAAGTATTGAACACATTAAAAAATTATGTAAAAACAAATCAGAAGGAATAAAAATAATAATAAGTCCTGTAATAAGTCTTTATTAACTTACAATGTGACAATTTCTTATTAACTTGCAATCTAACTGTGCTTTATTTGACAATTTCTTATTAACTTGCAATCTAACTGTGCTTTATTTGACAATTTCTTATTAACTTGCAATCTAACTATGCTTTATTTGACAATTTCTTATTAACTTGCAATCTAACTATGCTTTATTTACTTGCAATCTAACTATGCTTTATTTACTTGCAATCTAACTATGCTTTATTTACTTGCAATCTAACTATTCTTTATTTACTTGCAATCTAACTATGCTTTATTTACTTGCAATCTAACTATGCTTTATTTACTTGCAATCTAACTATGCTTTATTTATTTGTAATGTAAATATTAGAGAGTTTTTGCATACCGTACGTTAGTTACCGTAGGACGTCCGTTAGCTTTTTCTCCCTAGCGCGCATGCTCATAGGAAACTGCACATGCGCGCTAGGGAGAAAGCTAACCGGTGTCCTACGGTAACTAACGTACGGTATGCAAAAACTCTCTATTCTTTATTAACCTGCAACGTAATTATTCTTTATTAACTTGCAATGTAATTATTCTTTATCAATCTGCAACATAACTATGCTTTATTAACTTGTTATAGTTACATTGTGAGTGGGGCCTGAATGACCGAATGTCTGGTGCTCGGTGCTACAGGTTTTGGGGTCGAGTCCTTGTGTTGCTATAGATGTTTATAGTGGTTCGGAATCCATTTTAAGCAGTAGGCCCTTGTCTCATACGACTGTAGAGCGTCACGGAGCTAAGTCAGACTTTTACCTATGGGTGTTTCATCGCAACTGAAGCTGCCGCCTTTTCCCTACAACCATGAGTCCATATGGGTTCATGGGCTTGATTTAGATGTCTACCAAGTGGGATAAGTGCAGATCTTTGGGCATAGGGTTGATAATATACCCTGTAAAAAGAAACCATCTCCTGGCTCAAAATCTGTTTGTAGGCAGGCGTCCTTGGCCCTCCATGGGACTGTTGCGATTCATCATTTTTCAAATGTTTGTTAATACATGTCAGGAAATCGAGTATTATCTGATTACATTATGAGCAACGAAGGGATTTCGCATTTCATAGTTGTATCATTAGGCATGGCCCGAGTTTGACAGGGCTGTTAAGTAAATTTATATACATTCATATAAATTTATTACTTAGTCGTTAATTTAATCATGAAAAAATATTAGCAAAAACTGCAGAATTACACGTAATAGTATGCAACGACCATTTACCAATATACAAATAACAGCAACTTACGTGCTACTTACAATAACGAATTGTACATAAACAACGTTGAATTTCCTTCCTGATTTTATTAAATCTTAATTTATTTAATTAAAAAATATTTTCATTCATTTTGAGTGATATTGGAAAGGAGATGTTTGATTTAAAATTCTATGGGGCCAAACTTTTTTTTTTTTGGTTAGAAAATCTTCAATCAAAATTTCAAGAACTCCTCTTTTGAGAAGAAACTTGTTCTAGCTGCTATTGGTGTAGTTTTACCTTGGCAATGGGAACCAGTTTGATCGCTTTTACCGTTTGTTTTCTTGCTTCACTGTCATGCATGTTAAATTCTGAAGAAAATGTGTTTTGAGTACATACATACAACCCGATGTTTATATAAAAAAAATTATCTTCCCCAAAGAACGCCAAACATGTAATAGTTTCTTGTAGTGAGGTGCATCTTTAACTCATAGACGGGACTACTATTGTTTGGTCTATGGAATTTAAATGCATGTCTGTCAACATTGCGAATCGCCCGTGAAATGTTTGGACCTTCAACAGTTTTCAAGGATTTATGTTTTATTGAAGTATTTCTTAAATTACTTGTACTCATGATATGCATTATGATAGACGATACTATCAAAGACTTATTTATGGTGCTTTTGGGTTTATACTATAACTCATTACTGTGAAAATTAGCACACAAGAAGAAGGAATTAGTTTGGTTTATCACTTTACAGTCATTTTATGGACCTACAGTTTAAAGTGGATTCGAACCATTAACAAACATCCATGTCAACGCCAGGATACTAATCTGAAGCCTGTGGTACCAACGGCCAGAGCGTTAGCCAATTGACCATCAGGCCGCCAAGAAGAATACGAAACCTACTATGTGAAGGTTTATGTGAAGCACATATGCAAATGTTTAAATTTTAACATAATTGCGAATTATGTTAGGCCAGTTGTGGGCGCTAATGTGCACTCTACTTTCGCTTAGGTGCTCTATAAGCAGCTTATCTTTTCCATCCAGTGGGACACTTTGTCATTAGAGATGTCCTGTAGTCGCCATCGAAGCAAATATCAGCAGTTGTTGGAACTGGGAGAACGAAAGTATCTCAGATCTAATTAGCCTAGAGTGTGCACAAAATGATCGTAGAGCGACAAACCAAAATCAATTTTAAAACCACTGCTTTAATGTGAGGGTACGAAATAAATAAAAGCGAACTGGAAATAGTCAGTAAATGAAATTTTTTTTAAATTAAATGCTATAATTTTAACTATAATTTTGTTTTAAACTAGTGCCTGACATTATTCTCACTATTCATCAGTTTTTAATCACTTGAACTTTGAATAATAAACTATAATAATCTATTCTCCGATATTTTATAGGATAAATTTACAGATTGATTATAATTAAAGTCCCACTTTTAAAAATGCTATAAAAAGAACACAGAAAACTGTAGGTTCAAATTCAATAAACCAGTTCAAATTTGAGACCTCATCAGAATGAGTTCAAATTTGAACTGAAGATACTTGAAATAGGGAAACGGTACGGCATCCAAATATATATATATACGTATACGTGTATTCCAAAATGTATTAAAAGATAGCCCTGGCGGCATAAAGAAAGTGAATTCGGCTACCAGTGATATTTTAAATCGAAATGACAACGTATTTGGCATGAGTTGCACATTAAACCAACTGTGGCTTTCAGTGTGATCGATTGTTTCTGTTTTTTGACGGAAAAAATGACTTCAAGTCATTCAACAGTTGTGACACTTTTAGTGGAAAGCTCATCCACCCCAGCAAGATCATACCAAAATTCACGGGAAAAATCGGTTGAACTTTTTTTAGATGCCATACGTTTCCCCCTTCGTCAAGTATCTTCAGTTCAAATTTGAACTGATTGTGACGAAGTTGTTCTTTTTTACAGCATTTTTATTATAGAGGGGGATTTTGATTATTATTTTTTTGTTCTAATGAAAGCTGGCAAACACTTGGGTGGTTGTCTTGGATGCCCTTAAGGCAAGAAGCGCTGCACACAGAGTTGCCATTTAGCACTACCAGGGGTGCGTGCCAACAAGCTTGTATAGATAAGCTACTGGACATGAATATTTCAGTACCCACACAACGTTCTACGATCATGTTGATTTGTTGAAGAGGCACAGCCTCACTATCCATCCGAGTTAACGCTTCCAGGCTATGCTTAATCATAACGCATATCATGTGAATTTGAATAGTATAAGTCTCCTTCTTCATTGACGCAACAGCCCCATGGTGGAACAAGGCCGTCTGCTTCTGCAGATTCCCAGACAAGAGATGCTTTCTTTTTCCCTACGTTAATGCTCTACACACATTAGACCGGGACCTAGGTTTAAAAGTCGATTCGGAAGCACTACAAACAATCATGGTACCGCTGGTACTTGACCCCTTGCCGAGCGCCAGAGCGCTAACCATTCGGCCGTTCTGGTCAGGGATTTTATTCATAATCACCTTGTAAATTATGTTCTTGATCATAAATTGGATAACTAAAATTAAAAGCATCAAACGTTTTTATATTCACAATTTAAATAATTTTACAAACCTTTTGGCTTTTAATTTGTGACTTTTGGCTACTAATTTGGCGATTTATTATCGCTCCATTTTAATTACGTGTTCTCTTTTTTATTGAAAATCTTCTATTGACAAATCACATTTATCAAAGACCCCGATGTCGTAACCTGCACTCTTTGGCATTGAGCATGAAAGGACTTAGTGTTACGTTTCTGATGAAACTGTCTGTTTGACAAATCAATTGACTGTGGAAACCCGATTCCGGTACTGTTGATTGTTTTTCAATGTTTTTTCTTTCCTTTTCTGAAATAAAAAAGCTGTTTTTTCTCTCCCTTTGAATGGATTGGGAAATTGTTTATTTTTGAAAAGAAGTGCAGGTGTTTTCTCAAGTTTTTTTTCTTGAAGTGTGTGTGTTTTTTTTTCTTTTCTTTTTTTATTATTGCCAGTTCGTATTTAGTTCATATTTACTTAATATAGATTGATTCAGTTTGTTTGTGTATTTAAGATATTAGTTATTAATTTTTACGATATTAGTTAGCCAAATGTATTGTGAAATTTAATTGGTTAAAGCAGCTATCTTTTATTCTTTTATCAATATAATATTAATATAGAGGCCTGATGTCCAGTGACTAGCGCTCTGTCGCTCGGTACTACTAGGTTTTGGATTCGAGTCCAGGCGGTGCTATGGATGTTTTCAGTGGTTCGAAATTCACTTTAAACCGTAGGTCCCTGGTCTAATAGGATCGTTGACCGTTTGAGGTATTGTTACTTCGCGTTCGTAGCATTTTCAAGCTACGTACGCACCTCCTGGGTAATGCTAAATTGAGTAACGATTTATATGCTAACATAGCATAAATGACGTCTAATTTACCAGTTACATACAAAAAAATATTAATATTATAATTCAGCATGCGTTAAAAGGAAAAAACATATGAATATTGTGATTATAGTTAACTCAATACTTATTTCATATCTGTTCTATAATGTAATATTGTGAAATATAAATAAATTTTTTAAATTATTAGAGGTATTTAATTTTTCTTTTTTTGCCCGACTTGTGGTTCAGTGGCAAAGTGTGCCGCTGGTGAGCATTAGGGAGGAGGTTCAATCCGTGGCGGCATTGTTGTAGACGCTGTTTAAAAAAATGAGGAGACTCGATGGTGTTTGTGATGTTCAGCATCTTACCTCGTTAGCCAGACTATTTGGTGGGGTTTTCTCCCATACGTTCTTCTGGGTGGACTTTTAAGGATAGTTTCCCCTAAAAGTCCTCCCAGAGG
Source organism: Caerostris darwini (assembly GCA_021605075.1). NCBI lineage: Eukaryota > Metazoa > Arthropoda > Arachnida > Araneae > Araneidae > Caerostris > Caerostris darwini. Next base: position 613 of record BPLQ01005811.1, on the reverse strand, counting down.
GCGCTGCAGTGACACGGAGTTAAGTCAGACTTCTATTTACGAGGCCTCCATCACAACAGAAACTGATCTTTTTACCTTCATCAATGAGTCGACTGCTCATGGGATGTCCATTCCGTACTGTAGGACACTGAGGATTAGACACAACACACACCTAATTTAATCCATTTTGTTAAATGACCATGAAAATAATCCTAAGTAGACAAACTAATTCAAACATAAGCAATAAGTACATAATTAAAAATTTGAATAAGTTATTGATAAAAATCCTTTGGCGGCAATACAAGTGGCAACACAAGAATATGTCGATTTGTTGACAGTTTCATTGCGATTTATATCAGTGTAACTTTACAAAGATATTTTAAAAGAGGTATCAATCTACTTTTCAGTTGTGTAAACGCAAAATCAAGAAAAACTTTCTTGCCTGGAGAGTTTTTTGGTGCTGTCCGTTTTCATATAAATTATACATTATTCTAATGGTCAACTTACAGGCTTCAGGTTCGAATCTCGGCATGGATATTTGTTAGTGGCTCGAAAATCACGGTAGAAACTGCTACGATACCAGTCTAATTAACCCAAAGTGTGCACAAAATGACCGTAGAGGCGACAAACCAAA